>PVIU01008847.1:0-80369 GCA_004026605.1 Ondatra zibethicus
AAATCAATTTCTCCATCTTCAGTCACAGAATTCATTATTCCTATAATTATATTAAACTTCACTGTTAACCTTAGGCAAACTTAATACTAATTTTTATCTGCCCAGAAACCAATTACCTGTGTATAGATTCCTTCCTTGCAAAAGACGATGGCTTATAATATAATTTCACAATCAACAAGTCACTTTTAATAGCATTCCAAGCCCTAAGTTGTTTGGAGAAGTCAGCCAATCCGCTCCATCTATTGTGAACTCCTCATGAGGAATCCCTACAGTGCAAGGTGCAAACCTTGAAAGCGCCCTCACTACTGTTAATTATAATTAGTAAGTTCAACACGTTACTTTTCTCTGTACACTGCCAATTTGTGCAATTACCGCTGATAGCCCCAACCAAGAATTTCTTTGACTTCCCTGAAATGACACAGTTTAGTATTTGGCAATGATATTATTCACTTAATAATCTTAGCCTGAGACATAGTTACTTCTTACCTGATGAAGCAGTTTTCAGTTCAGATATTTTAAAGACCTCCCCATGCCACAGAGCAGTAGATTCAAAACATTGAAAGAGAAATATAGTCTACTATTCAGTGCAAAGATACTAAAAATGTTTTGGAATTAATTTACAACAACACACATTAATTGCATGGCATGAAATAGATGATTCAGTTGCTCATTCACCAAAGTCTTATTGGTTGGTCATGCCCTCTTACACACTCTGTACCATTCACCTGGGCTGAGATACATAGTGTCTAACTCCTTGATAGATCGACGTTTCCAAGTTGTTCTGAGTAAGAACCCACAGCATCTTTTAGAGTATGACTGTCATGTGGGGAATTTCACAACTGGATGGAGATAATTAAAAACTACCAGGCACTAAATGTATACTTTGAGTGGGGTGGGAATCAAGTTTCAAATAATAAATCATACAAAAACTCAAAGTACATGACGAAAGGTAATTCTAAAATAGAATCAATAAAATAAAGACCAAAACAGGGAAGAGTAAATGGGAAACACCTTCCAGGCATCTTTCCGAAGATAGTGTGAATCCATTACATTGATGATGCATGGGGAGGAATGAGCAAATGGTACCCAGAACACTGAAGACCTTAATAAGATGGTCTCCTGTAAATTTATAGCCAGTACCTATAAAGATGCAGGGCTTTTATACTTCATAAGTCAAAGATATCCCACTTAAAGGAAAGGCCAAATGACTGCATATTGTATCTCTACACAACATCAGAGAGAAGCAGAGTGGCTGGTAGTGAGCTCTTCATGATCTCAAGGTGACATAGCCCACACTTAGGACTATCATTCCGGCCAGCTCTGCCTAGAGCTGAGAGCAGGAGAATGCCCTGCGGCTGGATGGGACTGTGGTACAAAGTCAGAGGAATCGGTGACCTTGTGGTGCTGGAGGTATCAGTTGTAGAGAAGCTGTGCAGAGGATGTGTGCTGGGATGAAGAGGGGAGCCCTTGGTAGTTCTGAAGCAAGGCCATGCTATATGTAGGGGTGGACTAAAACACTGTTTGGAAAGACGGTTCTTTACGTGCTGTTGAACTGAAATGGCGAGAGAATCTTTGACCTGTAACATCAAGTGAGCCCATGGTGTCTGACACTGTCCATTGTAAGCAAGGTCTTACTGGATCATCCAATGGGAATGAGCTATCTGAGGTCAGGTAGAAGCAGGCTGGTGGACCCATAGGAGGTCACAAGGTCAGAGCTCCTGTTCCTGGCCTCCACTATTCTATCTCTACCTCTTACTTCAGATAACTTGGAAAAAGCTCAAGGTGGGTGTGTCAAGAGCTGCCTCATTCTATTAGTGTGCACCAAAATGGGCAGTTACGTTTTAAATTTGTTCATCATGTCCTTACATGAACACAAAGAAGGCAACTCTTCCCAATAGGTGAAGTGTTGGTTTTGCTCAGTTGATGTCAACAGCATCAGGTCTTTCCCCCACCTAGTTAACTCTTCCCTTCCTAGAACTTCACTCAATATTTTATTTACCATCCAAACTTAATATGAATGTTTTCTAAAATTTCTTCTATTCACTACCATCTCAGAAGGGAACCCCATGGAAATATCAGGTTTTCAAAAATTATTTCATATGAATAATTCATTTAGCAAATCGCTATTGTTTAGAAGTTTATGTTGATGAGGGGAAAGGGCACAGCAAAAATATGTTCACAGTACCCTAAAATGCAGGGGTCCCCTAAGAGAAAGGACAAAAGCCAGAGCAGAAACTCATGGCTTAGGGGCTTTCAAGTGGATTTTTACTGTCTTTATGAGTCACTCCAGGGACCCTACACATTTATGTTTTTAAATATGGTGTGCAATGCTAACTTTGCTTAGTACTGCCTTATAAAATGATAGAATATTGCCCTCTGGCATTATTATCACGTGTGTATGTATGTATGTTTGAATGGAATAAAATATTTAAATCAGTTCCTATGTAATTCTTAAGATGATAGTCTCTGTCTTGTACTTCTGGAAGTGCTGGAGTGCTATTTTCCCCTTACCTGTTCATAATGTGAGTAGAACATTGACTTTGAAAACAGATATGGCTGTAACTGAAGAATTTAGTGCATAAAATATACTATAGCTTTAGTATATAAATTTAGTATATAAAATCCCTTCAAAATATGTTTCTTATTAATGCTTTTTAAAGTAATATTAACAATAAGTAAAGCAAAAATACTAATTCTGAAAACCCACATAATATGAATATACTGCAAGTTATTCATATAAGTATCATTTTACTTTGTAATTACATTGCCTTTATTCTGTACATTTGGATTCCTGATCTCTCTGTAGAGGTTTGGACTTGATACTTTTATATGAAAGCCTTGTTTTCTTAAATTCATTTTATTTAGCATGCATTAAAAATCTCTTATATAAATCATCTTAATGATTTTTCTCTTACAGAGAACATTTATAAGATATGGAAGACAGATTATACTGTAGTGGTTTATCACCTCTTTGGTTTCAGAATCTGTAGGTCCAGTTTGCTTTGCAGTCAGTACTTCATGGAGAACACCATATTTTTTTTCCATTTTACAGATGATAACCCTCCCACACTAATAGTAAAAGCCCTAACCCAGGTGAAGCCAGTGAATGATGTAGACGAATTTGAGCATTTATAACACAGGCAGCCTGGCCTGAGGAGCTCTCTCTGGGCACTAGCCTTGTGCACAGCCTTCTCAGACAAATGAAATAAATGCTGCTAAAACCAAACCTGCCATGTCCAGTCCTTATGGTTGGTTTCTAAGATACTGGCTTGTATGATCTTAGTTAATGTAAGTCGAGACATACTAATACTGGGCGTTCCTCAACTACTAATCATTAGACATTTTACAAAGCCAAATAAAGGTGAGTAATGACATAAGATTTTAACAGACCATCATTAAGTGGGTGAAAAATTTAAAACTGGTAATTTGTTTGCTTTAAAAATGGTTTTAGAGATTTAAAAACTGCAAGGCCATTTTTCAGAATATTCAAATAGTATAGACAAGACTTTACCAGCAAGTAAAAGGTATGTCAACTTAGTATGTTCATGAAGCATCCAGTTTTTGGGTTTGTAAAAGGCAGAAGTGCATTTACCCAAAGTGGAAAGTATTTTCACACTATTGATTTAGTATCACCACATGTGACTTTTAGAGTACAGCAAATGCCAGCTGAGACAAACAGACACATACACACAATTATATTAACCAAAAATAAGGTAAAAAGAAACAGGAAAAATTGGGAAGAAGGAACAGCCCAACATCTTTTAGACTAGGAACAGATCTAGAAGGTTGATGTATGTAACAAGAATTGTCAATTCTGCTATACTTTATTGGAGATTTTATTGAATACGTAGATATTAGGCATCCTTTTAACAATGAGATGATAGATACATTTATTGATATCATGTTGGAATCATGGTATAGTAACCTCAAAAATATTTATTTTAACATAAATCAATTTTAACAATAAAAGAAAAATAATATTAATGACCTAAATTTTCAGAGTATCTGTTGCCTTTAATGCTTATTTTAAAAGATAATGTTGAAATTAGTGTTTCTAGTATTGTTCTGTTCTTGTGCTTTTTTTCAAATACAAATGTAGTGAGAAATATAATTTTTTAAGGCTAACCCTCAAATGTGTAAGAGCAAAACTGAGCCAAGGGCGTTAGAGTGAAATAAAAACAAATATGATGTATCAACAGACTGTAAAAAATAAAGAGGTCGTGAAACCCAGCCGGTTAAGCATTTATTATGGCTTCCTTAACAAATGTAAAACTCTGTTATAGCTGTGTTCAGTCACACTGACAGTTCTTAGAGCTCTAGGCGACGATGGTTTGTTGTCATTCATCCATCCATTCATTCATTCATCCATTCATTCATTCATCCATTCATTCATCCATCCATTCATCCTTTCTTGACTATGCTGGGAATGAGATCCTCACACACACTAAGCAGGCACTCTGTTACTGGTCTACACCCCCAGTTCACTATTATTGTGTCTATATTTTGTTCCTGATGAACTGATAGCCTTACCACTAAATGTTTGGAAAAAGTTACCATCATCTTGACCAACACTGAGGGAAATTGTCCGATCACTGATATTTCTTATATGTCTGAGCACTTCTTTTAAATACGATCTTTAAAAACACACAGTTTTATATAATTTAGTTGTCATTTTAAGTATCGACGTGAGCAAAATTTATTGTGAATTAAGTAACACTTTAAAGCAGATTTACATTTGATCAATAAAATTAAACTTGTATTTTAATAATATTCTTTATATATGGGAGATATTATTTTCATAACTACCCCATGGCTTAAGTAGATTAATTATTCTCTACCACAATTTGGAGCCTTTTACTGAATAAAGCCAGTAATTCAGGACCTAACGCTCACCAGACTGAAAGACCCAGTTGAGCCACATGTCCTGGATGTAGCGAGCATCCAAGAGCAGCTCCTCCTTCCCTCCTCCATAGCTCTAGGTCCGAACATTGCCCTGGTTCTTCAGGGTCTTGATCTGCTAAGAGGGTTACGGTTGATTTCTAAGAACCAGTGTGTCATTGGAGAGAGGAAGGAGTTGTACTAGCAGACTGGTTGACTGTGGTGAGGAAAGAGACACGGACGTTTTACCAGAAGGCTTCCTTTGTGGAAGGACATAAAGAGTGCAGATATAAGCAAGACGGATGATCATTCCCCACTTAGTGATGTTGGGAAGGATTTGAAAGCATCGCTGGTTAGGATTTATTACTTTTGTAGTCCATTCCTCTAAAAATGCTAAAAATGTGCTCTATGAAGTAAAAATAAATGAGCTAAAAATGAACAGAATAGGATTTACTTTCTATTGTTTCAGGTGGTTTTATTTATTACTTACAAGCGTTAGTACAAAACTTACATTTGCAGTTGAAGAAAACAACAGGCGTTGGGAAGACATCTGATGCCCTGTCCAGGCCACATAAGCTTTGAGTTGCTTCTCAAGGAGAAAGAACACAGAAGCTTAGCAGCGATCCCTTGAAAGGTGGTCAGCAGAACCATGGCTTGTGGTTGCGTTCTGAACCACTACCAGGTGCCCTGCTGGGAAGTTTCATTCTCCATTATCCTCCTCCTGCTAAACACCCTCAGCTCCACTTAAAATCTATCAGCACATAAATGTGACGCGGCTGACCTTTTCTGTGAAGTGTTTTCAAACTAGCTCGTCTCTAATACCTGTATTAGCAGGGAGGCCTATGGAATGCTTATGGAACTGTGTGCTTAGAGCCTTTTCATTCTGTGACACAAGCTTCTTACAGAATTGTTTGTGTAATCCGCTACCTAAACAAAGACGTAGGCTATTCACTGTTCAGTGGCATGGAAGTGGGGTCTCCTTATCGTTACTTGTTTTGGGGTTCTCACTGTGTCTTGAAACATACAACACATACTTTAATCAAAATGAATTAGATTCATGTTGATCGAGAAATGTATAACTGCCTAGAAAGTGGGAGCTGTTCCTGGAGTAAATATCTGAGTTTTTGTTGTGTTAAAAACTCACACTCTGTTTTTATGTGTTTTCAGCACCAAATGTGCTTACTTTGTCTCAAAGAAAGACTTCCACAGCTTAAAAACTCTCATTTGAATTAGCGTTTTTTAAAAATAAAATTCACGTTTTACTTCAAATGCTAAACAAGTAGAGAAGAAGCAGGCAGATCTCTTTGAGTCTGAGGACAGTCTAGTCTACATAGCAAATGTTCTGCCAGTCCAGGCTTTATAGTGAGACCATGTCTCAATAAATACACAAACAAGCCTAGACAAAAAAAACTACCCCCAAACAAGTAGGCAGACCTTCAGGTCATCTTTTCATTCATATGCAAATCCTTCAGTAAGAAAATATGTCCTCTAAAAGTCATATTGTGTGGCACACATCTTTCTTGAGAACCCATCTCTATGAAATGGGGAGGGACAGCAGTGCCTTTCAGTCAATCGGAAGTTCTACATGCCAGCTCACTGCAAAGTTTTTTAAGGCTAAAAATAGACACTTCAAGAAGGTGTAATTATATTTACTTCTTATGCAAGGTATACTTTAAAGAAGGCTTTGTCCCCTGAAAACCTAACTTCAAATTCCAAGAGCTTCTCCCCCTCTGTGTTATTGTCCACATCAGAATACTCTTAGTGGGTAGTGGAGAAACTACAATGCTTCCAATGACTTGAAGACACAGGTAGAAATTTCAGAGTAAAGCAGAAAACATTAAAGAGCACATGACCCTGGAAGGAATGAACAGATCTGACCATGTGTCACTCCGCCGAAAAATGCATAGACCCAGGAAGAAGAAGAATGCTTTGGAGTGACTCTTGAATGTCAGACCTCCTACTTGGTGAATGATTATGCGGCCTCCCTGGATCGCAGTGTTTATTTTGCCTCTGACCTTCAACCCAAGCCTACTTTCATATCTCTGTAGCGATCTTTTTAGCCTACATCTGTCTCTTCAGAGAATAAATTGATTGTGCATGAACCTCCCCTGAAGACTTTGCCACTCATAATCAGTTTTATTGCCTTCCTAAACCAAGGATAAAAAAAGGCGTATATCAAGGGGTTCATGGCTGAGTTGTAATAGACACACCACACTAATATCTCATAGACGTAGGGAGGTGTTATGAAGTTCATGTAGGCATCAATCACAGCATCGATGATGTACGGTAACCAAGACACGAGAAATGCTGCCATGGCAATCCCCAAGGTTTTGGCAGCCTTCCTCTCTCTTTTGGCTACTCTTTCCTTGTAGCTCTCTGAGGAGGCCTGGGCTTGATTGATCGTACTCTCTATCTTTCTCGCCTGGTGCTTTGCCACTAAAAATATCCTACCATATAGAAACACCATGACAATAGTGGGCAGAAAGAATAAAAGGAAACAAAGTAAAACCCAGTTTTGATTCAGTGGAGCCTGACAGCCTCCCACACAGGTCAGAGCGACCACTATCTCCTCGATCCCTTCTTCATTGGCTCCCGTGTAAAAGATAGAAAAGCTGTATGTGACAGAAAAGAACCAAGAGAGAGCAATGCATATTCCAGAAACCGACACGGTGAACTTGGTCGGATAAGACAGCGGGTCTGTAACTGCAATGTACCTGTCGATGGAGATGCAGCATAAATGAAACAGAGACGCGAAACAGAAGGAGGTGTCAAAACAAGTGTGGAACTTACAGTAAGTGTCCCCAAAGTACCAGCAGCTCTCCACAGACCGCACAGTGCTGAAGGGCATCACAGTCACTCCCACCAAGAAGTCAGCACAGGCCAGAGACACCACCAGGAAGTTCGTAGGAGTATGTAACTGCTTGAAGTGGAGGATAGCGATAATGACTAGTAAGTTTCCAAACACAGCCAGCAGGGCTCCTAAACCAAGGACCACGTAGAAGATGGCTCGGGGGCCGGGGGAATAAGCATTTTTGATGCAGGATCCATTCACATTCTCGTAGCAGAGCTCCAAAGATTCCGAAGGGGAAAAGTTGCTTGCCATTGCCTTCAGTCTTGATAATTCTAAACTTCCCAGATTTCCATTCTAGAAATCTAGAACAAAAACAGGGTGACAACTTCAAAGGCTTCTGGGAGAAAAAAAAACTCTAGGTAAAATAAGTAACCTTTATACTCATTCTTTCCATACACTGTTTATAACCATTTTAGTCTTTGCCAAAAGTACACCAGAGTTATTAAATAAGAACTTGATCCAGAAAGCCATTTTAAATGTCAAATATATTACTAAATAAGTTTTCAGCTATGTACATAATCTAATGTAGAATTTATTTTATATTATTATATTTTATATCATTTTAACTATATTACCACTAATATAGAATTTAATTTATTAGCCATTTGAAAACTTATTTTTCACATGTGGGTGTCATCTTACCATTTGAGAATCTCATCTGTGGCCACCTGGATTGAGAAACACCTTGGTCACCCAAGGCTGAATTTTATTTACTACTCAGCTGTCTCCCCAGAGTAGCCAGCTCAGCAGCAATCGGCAATCAGCAACTCGACTTTGCTTTTTTTCTCTTTTCAAAACGGAAAAAATAAATTACATATCCTTCAAACTATAGTTTCCAAATCCCTATAGTCTAGAGTGTGAAGGCTGGGAGAGCTCATTCACGGTTGCTCTATGCACACTTGAATATGTTTCTCCTGTGATTTATATTCTCATTGATTTTCTTTTTCTTTTCGACCCTGATGATTTGAGCAGCTGAAAGTGACCGGGAAACCTATGATCAAACATTTACTGGGATAATTAGTATGAAAGTACTTCGCAGACAAATACCCTATTTGAGTTGTCTAAAATCAGCAAGAATTTTTTAAAATAAGCCTGAACCCCTCTAGCACTTCATATTTCAATCAGGAAATAGAAAGTTTAGTTTTAGACTCACCACAAAAGGGTGTTAGTAACCAAGGTGGGATGGAGTTTGTACACTGACTGTGTCCCCTAAGTATACATATATGCTTCCATCCAAGGCACAAGTAGTTTCTGTATGTCTTTGAATTTGTTCTTAGAGGAGATATGGAGCCTACAGAGGGCTTCCAAAGTGTACCCGACAAGCAACTGATTTGCTTCTACTCTGTGAATAAGAGAAAACTTACATTTGAATATTAATTCTAAGCTAGAGAATAGACTGTTCTCATTGTCATTTCTTACATGGCATGTTGAAAATTCAGGATTACTTACAGATGTACGCAGCATTGACTTTTTCTATTTTTAAGTAATGGGTTTCCATATCCACAAGTTTTAAATGATGTGTTGCTGTTTCAAGCTTCACAAATTCATTTTGCTGACTCTGAATTCCCATTTATTTATTGATTTATTCTTTTTAAAATTCTTTCATATGTTTTGTCACAACCACAGTTTCCCCTCTCTCTCCTATCCCCATTCCCAATCCCATCTCCCTTCTCCCCCAAATCCATTCCACCTCTGTTTCCCCTCAGAAAAGAGCAAACCTCTCAGGGACATCAATCAAACATGGCCCTAATATACTACAATAGCACATACCATCTTATCAATGTTGGATGCCATCACCCAGTAGGAAAAAAAATGGTTCCATAAGCAGGCAAAAGAGTCAGAAACAGCCCTGGCTCCACTGTTAGGAATCCTATAAGAACACCAAGCTACTCAGCCATAACATATATGCAAAGAACCTAGGACAGACTCCTTCAGACACCCTGATTTCTGTGGGCCCCCATGAGTCCTGGTCAGTTGATTCTGTGGACTGTATTCTCCTGGTGTCCTTGTCTTCTCTGGTTCCTCCAATCCTTCCTCCCTCTCCTCCACAGGCACAAGGAACACCTCTAAGATCCACATTGTTGTTTAACGATGCTCATCGATAAGAGGGATTAGGATTTCTTAAAGAAATGTTCGTCCCAGCAATGGCATAGGGGAGGAGGTAAAAAGACAACCAGACCCACTTTTATGCCAGAAACCAAGCAGGAGATCTTTTTTAATGTCAACATGTGGTGATACTTTGTTTGTGATCCAGCAAATAAAGTGTGCTTCACTTTCAGCCATCTCCTAAATGTCACTGTAAGATTATGAAAATGCTTTTCTCAGATCACATGGAAATAATGACTTTATAGTTCTACACTATAACCTAAGAAAAACATTACCTGAGATTTTGTACTTATCTTAGCACATGGAACAAGTTAGGTATAGTAAGAAACATCAGAAAGACTCAGCTGGTGAAGGTGTTCAGAAACCACATAGTAAAAGCAGATACCTGACTCTATCAGGCTGCCCTCTGACTTTCACAGTGTGCCCTGGCATGATCACCCTTGCACTACAATTAATAGACATACATTAAAAAAAATAAAGTGGTCAGACACATTTCTTTGAGATTACATAGAGTTGGTTCTTGGTTGTTTAATTGAGTTCATGCATCAGTGTTGTTGTCTGTGGTGTGTTGAGGTCGTAGTTACCAAAGGCTATTAGAGAGGAGTTTGCTATTGACTACAAATTTGTTGGGTGGTATTTGGACTTGCTGTGTTATTGGTATTTCTTTTCCTTCTCTCATATTCTCACTATGATGTGTTGTGGAAATTTTCTTCTTTGGTAATGTTAAAAGAGGTCTATCTGAGTTTTGTGCTTGAATGCCTAACTCATTCTGCATTTGGTTAGTTTTCTGCTATCATTTTGCTAAACTGTCTATTCTGTTTGATGTGATTGCTGCTCCTACACCTTAAGTTTGCAGGTTTGGCCTCTGGCATGTATCCTAGACTTTTTAGTAACATCATTTATGCTCCTTAAATTTGTCCTTTTTGCCTATTTTTATTTTGTCTCCACTTTGCTTCCATTCCCCAAATTTGTTTTGCTATGTAATCTTCTCGGTTAACAATACCGCACAGTGTGATTTTTATTTGATTGACCATCTTCTTCACCCTAAATAGTTCCGTTTGATTCTTTTTCAATGTTTAAATCTTGATGAATTTTCCCTTCATACTTTGGCCTTTTACCTCTAATTTACTGTTTTCTTCACTTTGGAGCTTGTCTTGTCAAAGTCTTGGATAGAGTTTCTCAATTTATATATCTGCTTATTTGAGTCTTCTTTATGATTACTAATTATTTTTAAAATGAAGGCTATATCTTTTTCTCAGAAATTTCAGCTATCTTTGTAGTTTTTGGATTCCATTATAAGGGAGTTTGTTGATTAGGGATGGTTCACAGGTGGTGATCTGTAATTAGAGGTTTCTCATCCCACCTGGTCCTGCAGCCACTTTTAAAATAACCATTCAGAGGCTTAATACTAATTACATACTGTTTGGCCTATTGCTCGGGCTTATTACTAACTAGCTCTTACAACTTAAATTAACCCATAATTCTATTCTATGTTTAGTCACATGACTTGGTACCTTTTCTCACTAAGGGATTCTCATCTTTCTTTCTCTGCATCTGGCTGGTAACTGCATCTCTCTTTTTCTCTTTCCAGAATTCTCTTAGTCTGGTTGCCCTGCCTATACTTCCTGCTTAGCTACTGGCCCATCACCGTTTTATTAAACCAATAAGAGTGACAAATCTTTACAGGGTACAGCAGTGGTTGTGTCATAGTCTTTGTGGGTTGTTTTTTTTTTGACATGTTTTGCAAATCCAAAGTGCATTTGTGTTTTAATTTTAACTTCTCCCTTTTATAAGTCTATTTAGTTGTTTTGTTTTTGGTAACTCTTTCTAGAGGGATATCTGCATGATGGCAGCTTTGGGTACTGATAAAGCTTGGTGCTGATTGTCAGGTGGGGTTGCTGAGGTGATCCTGTCTTGGGTATCCGAGGTAACCAGATAGAGAAAACCCCTGACCATTCTGTGAACCTTCTGGGGCAGGATACTGACTACCAGACACACCAATGTCTGTCTACTGTTTGGGACTGAACTTAAAACCACAGGTCTGAACTAACCTCTCTGATTCCAGGAGTATAGACTCCCAGTCCTGCACTGGCCACACAGACCCTCAAAGTAAAAACTCCAGACTCACACTTTGAGACCAGAGGAGGAACTAGCCTTCAGTATGGACAGATGAGACTACATGAAAGTAACAGTTTTCTCTACAGCAGAGGAAAGCATCAGCACTGCTCACAAACAACCCACAGAATGGGAGAAAATCTCTATATGCTTCACTCAAGAGACTGATATCCTGAGCTTCCAAAAACTTCAAAAACTAAATAACAAATAAATAAAATTGCTAGTCAACAAATAGGTTAATGAGCTGGATACACAGTTTCTTTCTTTCTTTCTTTCTTCCTTCCTTCCTTCCTTCCTTCCTTCCTTCCTTTCTTTCTTTCTTTCTTTCTTTCTTTCTTTCTTTCTTTCTTTCTTTCGATACAGAAAACCCCTGACCATTCTGTGAACCTTCTGGGGCAGGATACTGACTACCAGACACACCAATGTCTGTCTACTGTTTGGGACTGAACTTAAAACCACAGGTCTGAACTAACCTCTCCGATTCCAGGAGTATAGACTCCTTTCTTTTAAAACAATCTTATTTTACATACCAATCCCAGTTCCCTCTTCCTCCCATCCTCCCACTTTCCCACCTTCTAACAGTTTTCAAAAGAAGAAACACAAAATGGCCAGTAACAATTTTTAAAAGGTGTTCAGCATCCCTGATCTTCAAGGAAAACAAATTAAAACTACTTTGAGATACCACCTCACCCCAGTCAGAATGGCCACCATCTAGAAATCTGACAACCAATGTCGGAGAAGATGTGGAGAAGGAAGAACCTTGATTCGCTACTGGTGGGAGTTCAAATTAATGCAGGCATTACAGAAATCAATTTTTCTTCAAAAAAATTAAGTCTAGAACTATTGTGGTGGTTTGAATGAGAACAGTCCCCATAGGACCATAGATTTGAATGCTTGGTCAACAGAAAGTAGCAAAATTGGAAAGGATTAGGAGATGTGGCCTTGTTGGAGTAGGTGTATCCTTGAAAGAAGTGTGTCACTGGGGATAGGCTTTGAGGTTTCAAAAGTCCAAGCCAAACCCAGTCTCTCTCTCTTCCTGACACTTGTTGATCCAGATGTAGAACTCTCAGCTACCTCTCCAGTGCCATGTCTGCCTGCATGCCACCATGCTTCCTCCATGATGAAAATGTAAACCAGCCCCAATTAAATGTTTCCCTTTGCCAGAGTTGCTGTGATCATGATGTCTGTTCATAGCAATAGAACAACGACTAACAATCGTATGCCCCAGCTATTCTGCTCCAGATCCTACCCCAAAGACATTTGCACACCCATGTGGAAACCTGCTCTATTTACTATAGCAAGGAAATGCTACCAACCTAGATGTTCATCTGCAAATGAGTGGATAAAGAAACCTGGTACAACTATATGGGGATATTATTCAGCTCCAAAGAAAAATGAGATCAGATACATCCAGGAAAATGGATGAACTTTGAATGCATAATATTAGAGGAGGTCACACAGTCTCAGAAAGAAAAAACGTGTGTGTTCTCCCACATACACAGATCTTAGCATATCACACGCACGCACACACACACACACACACACACACACACACATACACACACACACACACGTAAACAGATTAAGTGTGAGCATATTATAACATTTCAAAAGGAGACCCAGAACGGGTAACATTAGGTGATGGAAAAGGATGGAAAGCAAGCAAAATGACACAAGCTGTGAAGACACAGAACTAATCCTTTTTCTGGTTTCAACTCTGGCATGGTTTTGTTGTTGTTTTTAATATTTGACAGTGAATGTGTAAAACCCTGAGGGAAACCCAGAGTTTCAGAATGACCATCCTAGCCTTATAGTGTGATGTTTTTATCTGTGAGTTCGTTGCAATAAAATAATTTTCATTAAAAAAAGAAAATGTTTTTTAAAAGACAATAAAACAACATCATGTTTCTAGGTACTATTTTCTTTCTTCTGAGGGAATTCTTTCAATAACTCAGAAATAACGAATAAAACAACAATATAAACGATATTTGAGAACAGTAGCTAGAAGTAGGAAGCATGTTGGGATATATATATATACATATGCCTTTGTTATTGGCCTGTTTCAAGCATATTACCTCCAATCCAGGTTAGGGCTCTCTCATTTTGCTGTAATTTGCTGCCCCTTAGTGGTCAACTTGAACAACTCCAGACAGATCAAAAGAAACCAAAGCAACAGAAACCTGGGCTATTTCTATCCATGTAACCTCTCTATCTAGGGCTTGTGCCTGTGGGGGACAGAGATGTCTATGGACTGTGGAGGGCTGAGAACAGACAGACTCTCAGGAAGAGACCATATTAGGTCCTGGATTCCTGACAAGCTTTTCTTTCTGCACTCTTTGTGACTCTTGTTAAGTAACAATGCCTGATTTCCTATGGGTCCCATTAAAAGCCATCTTAAAAAATAATAAGAAGAAGACCTCTCCCCCATCCCTACTATGCAACCAAACACTTTGAAAATGTACCAGACATATATGTAAACTTAACACCCACCCACATAAAATAAAAACAAAAAATATTAATGAATTATAGAATCATTTCACCGTACACCAAATGATTCTGCCTTCAATTGCTGTAAGCAAAGCGTTGTCTTCTCAGACTCAACAGTGCCCTGAGCCAGAGCATTTTCTGCCCAGTCTCCAGTAAAAGTATACAAATCCACACTTCCAAGATTCTCTCCCTTCCAACCTCCCCCTCCATTAAAGTCACCCAAGGCTTTGACTATTATCTTCATCAGAATCATACTACTACTCCTCACTAAAATGTTGTTTCATCCCCCTCTTGAGCCTAAACTGGACCCTGGATAGGTTTTTTCTCAAACAACTTTTCCATGGGATCTTAGCCCATTTATAAAGGAGAAGCCTAACCTAAGAGTTAGCAAAGTCAAGGTGACATTCGTCCTTTGCAAACAGGCTTGCTAAGCACCTCCCAGTCCAGGCCTCAGTGCAGGAATTAAGAATTCAGGGAACAGCCCGAGTAAGTTCATGGTCCACTTAGGGAGGAGCCAAGTAAACAATAAAACTGCTCAGAGAAGACAGCAGCAGGGTGCCCTGGGAGGAGGGGAGGCTGGCTTGGGAAGAGCCTGGTTGAAGACATTCATTGTCAAAGTGTATCCTATGAAATGAGTTCTTATATTGAGCGATGACAAATGACATTAATTTCCTAATCCTCGTGACCCTACATATACCCCAAAAGTCTCTGAGTATGTCTTTGTCACTCTTACAACATTTAAAGTATTAATGAGCTATAGAGCCATCTCAGTGCACTCAAATGTTTCTCCCTGGAATGCTGTGATCAGAGAGTTATCTCTCAGGATCAACATCATCCTGAGCTAAAACATTTCCTGCCCACTCTCCTGCTAGTATATACCAGACCACATTCCAAGATCCTACATGATTCGTTTATTTTCAAACAGAAGAACTTAATTTCCCTCAATGTATCTCATTTAAAGAAAAAAAGGTTCAGATGCATATAAAGCAAAAATGTATGAAGTCATGAGTGTTTGCAAATTTGTTCCTTCCAGATTCTCTCCCTCTCTCTATATATATTTATAGTTTATATAATAAAATCATATACATCTAATAATAATAGCTATTCTACTGCATCTATATTGGAGGGCACCAGTATTCACTCAGGTAACCCTTACAGTGACCCTGTGAAATATATTTGCCTCTATTTCCCAAGTGAGGCAATAAAAACACTGAGAGATTAAATGAATGAATGGAGTCACATAGTTGCGAATCCCAGGGGGGCTGTTGGAATCAGGCACACTGACTCTGAGAACACGCACTGAATCCCAGCACTCTGCTGCGATCTGTGCCAGGACCCACTTGCTGCTCCACTCTCCAATCTGTGGAAATGCCCCCCAAAGCCCCACCTTCAGGCTTTTATGCTATTCACAAACATGGTGGATTTTATTTTATTTTATCACTTTTATTTATTGGGGAGAGATGTGCACCTGACATTTCTGTGGAAGGCAGAGGACAATTTTAGGGGGTCAGTTCTCCTACAGCGTGAGTTCTGGGAATCAAATTTAAATAATCACGCTTGGTGGAAAGCCCTCCTTACCAACTAAGCCATCTCACCGCCATGCGAGCTTTTAAAAACCCTACTGAGATACATCATTTCCCAGCAGACACTCAGTATACATCTCCAAATGAGGAGCTGGTGTGTTAAGGACTCAATCAGCTACCTCTGTAACTTTTATACATTTGCAGAAAGGTTCTTCTCATACAAAGGTGCAGCATTGTAAGACTACCTTTTCCGCTCTACTGACCCATTACCAATACAAATTTCATTCTTTATCATATGGCTATTTCTGGGGTCCAACAGTACTAAATTTCACCTGGGCCTCATGATCCTCGAAACAGTAATGATTAAGAACCTTTGTCCCTGGCTTTATATTGAGGTCTTTGATCCATTTTGGACCTGAGTTGTATGCATGGTGATAGATATGGGTCTATTTTCATTCTTCCTCAACATAAAGCCAGCCACATTGAACCTTATAGAAGAGAAAGTGGGAAGTACACTTGATCACATTGGCACAGGAGCCCGCTTCCTAAATATAACCCCAGCAGCACAGGCTCTGAGATAAACAATTAGTAAATGGGACCTCTTGAAACTGAAAAGCTTCTGTAAAGCAAAGGACACGGTCAACAAGACAAAATGACAGCCTACAGAATGGGAAAAGATCTTTATTAAACTCATATCAGACAGAGGTCTGATTTCCAAAATATACAAAGAACTCAAGAAATTGGCCATCAAAAGAACAAATAATCCAATAAAAAAAATGGAGTATAGACCTAAACAGAGAACTAAATGTCTCTAAATAAACAGAAATCTAGAATGGCTGAAAGACACTTAAGGAAATGTTCAACATCCTTAGTCATCAGAGAAATGCAAATCAAAACAACTCTGAGATTCCATCTTACACCTGTAAGAATGGCCAATCAAAAACACTGATAACAACTTATGCTGAAGAGGTTGTGGGGTAAAAGGAACATTCCTGCATTGCTGGTGGGAATGCAAGCTGGTACAGCACCTTTGGATGTCAGTGTGGTGATTTCTCAGAAAATTAGGCAACAACCTTCCTCAAGACCCAGCAATACCACTTTTGGGTATATATCCAAAGGATGCGCAATCGTGCCAAAGACACATGCTCAACTATGTTCATAGCAGCATTCTTTGTTATAGCCAGAAACTGGAAAAAACCTAAATGCCCTTTGACCAAAGAATGGATAAGAAAAATGTGGTACATTTACACAATGGAGTACTACACAATAGAAAAAAATAACGACATCTTGAATTTTGCAGGCAAATGGATAGAGCTAGAAAATATCATTTTGAGTGAGGTAACCCAGACCCAGAAAGTCAAATATTATATTTACTCACTCATAAGTGGTTTTCAAACATAAAGCAAAGAAAACCAGCTCACAAATCACAAACCCAGAGAACCTAGAAAACAATGAGGACCCTAAGAGAGACATACATGGATCTAATCTACATGGGAAGTAGAAAAAGACAAGATCTCCTGAGTAAATTGGGAACATGGGGACCTTGGGAGAAGGTTGAAGGGGAGGGGAGTGGTAGGGAGGGGAGCAGAGAAAAATGTAGCACTCAATAAAAAAAAAAAGAAGAACCTTTGTCTCCCTGTGTTCTGTGTTTTGGAAAAGACAGTCCTCATAGGACTGAGACAATGTACCCCATCTCTCCCTGCAATAAGGACAGATATAGAGGATATATATACATATACATACATACACACTCCAGTCCCAGTTAGCTCACTTTCAACTTCTGTTCTCCGCTATTGAACAAGAACAAAACTCATGTTAATGAACCTTCAGTTGAAACTTCTTTATCCACGTCCTAAGTGTGTGTCTAACGTCCTAAGAGCTAACAGCCAGCCCCTCTTAGCCTTTCCGAGAACAGAAAGGCCGGGGGCCAAACATTATCTGATCCTGTCCCTCCCATTCGCTCCACTTCTCCACACCCAGTCTATTCCCGTCCTGTTTCTTCACAAGGAAACTCCTCTGTGTGAATCCCGGAGTCACTTGTGGATTTCATAGCCCGAGGATTTTCTCATGTCCCTTCCCCCACTCCGATAACTTTGGAGTTGATTGCTCACTAAATTCATTTATTATTATTTTTATTATTTATTTATTTATTATACCAAAAGAACTGATTTGTTTTGTTTTTTACCTTTTCAGTGTTCTTTTTGTTATTCAAATTTAACTCCTGGTTTCCTTTTTTTTCTCCTCACATAGCCTATAAAATTCCAGGTAGATAAAGCTTCCAGGATTTCACCTCTTTGTTCCTAGGAGATTGTAGTCACTGGAAGCATTAATTACTCTAACCCTTCTGGACCTCATGGCATCCTCTCCACTGATTGGTCCCACAGTCTTTCATGGGTCTTAGCATCTCACTCCCATCTCCTTCACAAGAGGCTATGTACGGTTTATCTCCCTGTTTCTACTGCATTGACTAGTTAGTTCCTTCGTTTGGAACTGACTTTGTAAAAAGCATGGTTAATATAATTCATTGATCTGGAGTTTGAGGAGTATATCTATGCAAGCTCCAGGGCTGGAAATAGAGATTCATAGAATAAAAAAAAATTAGTAAGGTCTTTTTATGCATGTAAGTATGTATGTATTTACAGAAATTCCTTATTATCCATCGATTTAAGGAGAGGAAGGGAGACAGCAGAAAACACCTTACTATCCTGCTCCCCACCTCCCCATCACAGCCCTCTGGATTTTGCCACAAGCTTTGTGACTTAACAACATTAACCTGGATGCCCCAGGTAACTGAGCATGGATTCTTGGGGCTTTGCCACTTTGTGTCTTTTTCCTCTTTTCTGTCCTAATGTCCCCTTCATGTTGTTCCTGCTCCCCTGAGAGTACTGTGAAGTCTTAGCGTATCAGTTTCGCTTAGGCTCTTCTGTTTAACAAAAATTGCACTAAAATTTTTGTAGGTTGTCTATTGTCAGATTTTGGTAATTTTTCCAGAATAGCACTTAAATTGATTTTGTGGAAGTGGACTAATATGAGAGAAGAATTTGGGAAAGATACTCACAGGAAACAGGGCCCAGGCAAAGTTGGATATATATGGAGAGAGAGAGAGAGAGAGGAATATATATTTAGGGACTGAGCAGAGGGCTAAGTGGATAAAGTGCTTGCAGTACAAGCATGAGGATCTGAGTCCAGAACCACTGCACCTACATAAAAAGCTGATCACAGCAGTGCTGTGCCCCAAATTCCAACTTTGGGGAGGTAGAGATACATGGAACTGCCCCCGCCCCCACCCCTTGGGGTTAATCTGCTAGCAGTGTAGCTCAACTGGTAAAGTCCAGGTTCAGTGAGAGACATTGTCTCAAAAAGGAAGCTGAAGAGACAATTGAAGAGGACATTTAGATACCAGCCGCTAGCCTCCACACATGCCCTCATGAGTGAATACACCACAGCGTATGTACCCCCTACACACACATACACACTCACATACGCACCAGGCACAGTTGGAGACTTGCTTTGGTCCAAAGCACTAGAGAAGCTCTGGAGCATAAGTGGAGTCACAGGATTAGTTCCACTGTAAGCCCAGGGTCTGATGTCGACCAGTTCAGATAAAGGGAATAATTCACTAGAAGGCATAACAATCCCAAATGTGTATTCACTTCATAAGGCTGTTTCAAAACACTCAAGGTAAATCAGGATAGACAGAGAAGGGAAGGAAGCTGGTCCACTTATGGCTAGAAACTTCAATACTCATCACTTGGTAACTGAAGCAGTAAGTAGTCGGAAAACTGGTTAAATCCCCCAAACGATACCAACCAAGGCCAAGGCAGAGTGGGCAGTTGGATCAAGAGATAGTGACTCTGAATGTGGCAGCTGTTCCTGGACCAACAGCTGTTCTCCAGAGAAGTTGGGCAGGATTTGTTCTTAGTTGCTTGCTGCTTTTATTCTTTTATATTTGTTTATTTTTAATTGTATATGTGTAAGAGTCTTGCCTGTATTCATGTCTTGATGCCACATGAATGTCTCATGTCCTCAGAAGTCAGAAGAAGGAAGGCATCAGATCCCTCGGAACTGGAGTGATAACCACATGGGTGCTGAGATCTGAGCCTTGGTCATCTGTAGTGCAGCAAGTGCTTTTAACCACTGAGCCATCTCTTCAGCCCCCACCTTTTTTGGTTTGATTGTTTTTGATTGATCGCTTAATTAAAAGACAAGATCACAACAAATTCTGGTTTCAAGAAACCTTTAAGACAAATTTTAATATGTAGAGAAGCAATTTTAGGCCAAACTGATTTCAATTAAACGTTACCCACAATCATGGAGGATTAGCTGCCATGGTAATTAAAGGGAGTCTGCTTGTTGCAGCATTAAAAACTATTGCATGAAGTATGTCTCTTTAATATTTGTAAGAGAGCACAAAGTTCTATATCAGTATCAGACTTATAGATGCTCTCTTTTATTTTAGTGAGAAAGTATTCACTTGGTGTCATGTCTGCACATTTGTGAAGTTTCTGCTTTTCTTACCTGTTTCCCCTCAAGTAGACAACACAATGTGCATAAAAAAAATCTGAATGAGGTTATAAACTTGGTTCTATATGTAGAATTGAAGAAAGTAACAAACGGATTGTATAAAGATACAATAAACCCATTTTCTCTTAATGAACTTGAAAAAGATTAATAGTTTTAAAAGTTTAAAAACATATTGGGTTTTTAAAGTGCAGTCTATGACAATAGCTCAAAGAATGAGAACCAAGACTTGAGAAGGAACTGCCACAAGGTTCTTAAAGCACTTGGTTTGAAGGAAATGGAATACATTTTTGAAGTTATAAATTTTGCTTTTATAAACATATAATAATTTACTAGTAAAGATAAAATACAGAGGACTTTTTAACAAATTTTTAATAAAACTCAGGAAAAAATAAGCAAAAAACAAGTGAAGCAAATAGACAACAAGTAGGAAGATGTTGTAATTCCAACACATCAGTGACTTCACATGTGGATGGTCTTTATGTACTAATGAAAAGACAAGGATTTGAAGACAGAGTCATGAAAAGGCTTTATACCCTCTACAGACCACTTGCTTTAGATGTGAAGATGGTAAAATTAAACAGATAAAGACAGACCATGCAAATCTCAACCAAATGAAAGCTAAAGGATCTAAAATGAATGTAAAGTGAACCCTGGATTGCCATAACAGCAAAAAGGGGGGCATTGCATAATAATACAAGATCAATTACCAGAAGCCAAAGCCACCCTACACGGGATACACATAGTATCTTTCCTGTGAAACTTGTGAAGAGGATCTTGATTGGCACAGAAAGAAAAGTAGATAAGCCACAATTAATTGGAGACTTTGACTCTTGGTTTTTAGTAATTGATGAGAGAAGCAAGTAGAAAAATCAGTAAATTCCTTGCATACTTGAACCATCTTGAACTCACTTATGTTTGTAAGCCACTCCTTCTGACGGTAGCTTTATTCTTTTCTTTCCATTTTAACATTTTTATTTGTGTGTGTGTTTGTGCGTGTGTGTATGTGTGCCATTTAATCCTTTAACCCCATTTCTAGATAAATAGTCAATTGAAAAAATATATTTTGTTGCTAAAAAAACTGTATTCTGGTATTTATTGATACTTTCTTTTTAATAACCCCAAACTAGAAGTAGCCATCTGATAATAATAATAATATGCTGTATCATATCAGAGCATTCAACTAAAACAGAACAAAGTATTAATTCATACAACAATGTGGACGCATCTAAAAAACATTCTGCTGAGTGAAACAAAAGACTGAAAAGGCGATCCACTGTATAACTCCATTTTGTACTGGAGTCAGTGGTGATGGGAGCGAGTTACAGTGCTGTCCTCTCACCCTGAGCAATTTAAGGAGTTGCTTGAACCTCTTAGGGATCTTGACTCAGGCCAAACTAGAACTTGTGGCTTCAATATAGAAAAGCATTTCTGGCTATCTAGTTTGAAGCAGAACTGGAGATTTTTAGTAAGGGTATGAAGACAGGAGCGTAGGGGAGGTGTGAAACACACCTGAGAGCCTGGGTGTAGACTTCCCGTACAGTCCCAGACAGGAAGACACACCCCAATGTGGGTATGGGTTCCTGAATGAGTATTGCAATTTATTGTCTTAATATACGCTGGTTCTCAAGTTACATCTAAAAGGTGCTAAGAATGTCCTGCACACACATACTTTTCTTCATTTCAATAAGTGAGTTATGTGAAGTGGCTCCAGAGACAGTTCAGATGGAATTATAACCTGATAAGTGAGAACCAGAAGTCACCAGGGTTGCACAAGGGGTTAGTAATCTTCCTGCAAATAGTGTTTCTGGTGAGATTCCTAGAAGACAGCACACTTACTGCTGGGAAGGGAGAAAGGCCGTGAGCAGTTGTTAATTGCTTTGGATTCTTGCTTCATTGCCGGCAAGTTCAACCTGGTTCCTTTCTCTCTCAAGTCCGCATAGAGCTCCTTGTCTTTCTATCCTACTTCATTAGAAAGAGAAGACACCATAGCTGCTCTAGTTAGAGGAGAAGACATAGTGTATTAAAGAGTGTAGAGGAAAATGTTTAGGGCAATGGAAATGCTCTGAACCACACTGAGGAGGTAAAAGAATCATGCGTTTGCCAAAAATCCGTTTAGTCTCTCTCTCTCTCTCTCTCTCTCTCTCTCTCTCTCTCTCTCTCTCTCTCACACACACACACACACACACACACACACACATAAATAACAAAATGAAAAAAAAATCATCCAATGTGCTTGAGTTCCTTACGAAGAAATACAGACAAATACAAATACAAATCGATCTGCAAAACAAATGATGTGTCACATTGCACTGAAGCAGCTAGGGACAAAGAACTGACCTTGATAAATTTTGAAAGCATGGTTTTGACTTAATCCCAACACTTGGGAGACAGAGGCAGACAGACCTCTGTGAGTTCAAGGTGTGGTGGCACGTGCCTTTAATCCTAGCACTGGGGAGGCAGAGACAGGCAGATCTCTGTGAGTTCAAGGATAGCCTGGGCTACAGAGGGAGTTCCAGGACAAAGATACACAGAGAACCTATCTCAAAAAGCCAAAAGTTAAAAGTAAAAATAAAAGAAATAGAGGTTAAAATAAAGCTGCATAAAGATGAAAAATACACAGAGAATCTGGATACTGTGTGTTATTATGCTCTCTTTGAATTGTTTGAATGCTGAGAAAGGAGCAACAACTGCTAAAAGATATTTGCTTATAGATGCTGCTAAATTAATCCAAGATAGGTATTTTAAAAATACCTTGACTTCAAAATTAAAGTCAAAAGGTATGTTACTTTGGAGAAGAGATTTTACTTTTGTTTCCACAGGAAACGAGAGGCTATGGATTCATTCTGAGTTAAGAAAAATCAGGTTTGGTCAAGAAGACCACCTAAAAAATCTCCAGTAGGAACAGATTGTCTGGATGTCTCAGTTCTACATCCAAAACAGATTCAATACTGCTGCCTGGGATGATTAAGCCTAGTATACTCCAGTCAGGACTTGATCATAATTCTAAATTTTCTTTAGTTCCCCATAAGAGTATCAGTACCCCCAACTAGATGGAAGTAGCCTGGAATACTATGCCCACATTCCCAAAAAATGGACTATGGATATTTTCATTTGTTTAAAAAAAAAGATGGGGAAGTGGTGCAGGAGAATTGTCTGTATTCTGTCAGTCATGATTTAAATAAACGCTGATTGGCCATTAGCCAAGATGTATAGGTGAGACAACCAGACAGGAAGTAGAGGGGGAGCAAAGAGAATAGAAGAATTCTGGGAAGCAGGAAGTTCTCTCTAGACTCCTGCCCAGACCACCAAAGAAGCAGGATGTGACCTGCCCTGCTGAGAAAGGTACTGAGCCATGTGGCTAACATAGATAAGGATAATGGCCTAATATAACCTACAAGAGATAATAAGAAGCCTGGGCTAATATTAGGGCCAATCAGTTTTATAACCTATGTAGACCTTCTGTGTGATTCTTTGGGACCTAATGACTATGGGACCTGTTGGGAAGACAGAAACCAACCAGGCCCTCATGTTACAAATATATAATTACAAAATAAATCTGAGAGAACTGACAGAATCCTCCTTAGATAAGCATAGGAAGAAATAGAAAATCCACCCTAGGAAAACAATCACAAGAGTTCTAATGAATGCTGTTCAAACCATGGCGATTAATTTTCAATTAATTTACAAGACTAAGTAAATGTGAACTATGCGCACCATCTCAAAGCCTTTCTCTTCAAAGACTGGTTAGTGGTGTTGTGGTTTCAGTATATTCTCATACACTTTCATTGTTATTCCTGTTGGCAGTAGTGGTTGAGATATTGCTTCACTATGGACCCCAGGCTGGCCTTAAACTCACAGCAATCCTCCTGCCTTAGCCTCTCAAGTACTGAGATTTCAGGCATATGCCAAGCCCCTAACTTAATAGTCTTCCCTTCTAAATATGGGGTTTTGTTTACACCCCTAGATCATAAAGCAGGCATGGAGTGCTTTTCTAATGCAATATGCTCTTGGAAGAAGCTCAGATACCACCTTAACCAGGAGACGGAAACCGTCCTCACCAACAACAGGTCATGCCTGTGTCCTCCTGTGTACGAGGTGGCATAATGTGCAGGGAGGATCACTTTCTCTCCAGTTTGCTTTCCAAACACCCCTAATCCTGCCCAATCATAGAATTCATCAGAGAAAGCTAAACAGAGGCCTGCTATGCAGAATGCTTGACTTAAAAAGCATCAAGGTCATGTCATGACAAAGGAAAACAGATGCTGATAGGAGGAGACAAAGGAAACACTGTATAAACACAGTGTAAATTCTTGGATTGATTCCCAGTACAAATGGACATCAGTGGAATTGTTTAGCTGAAGTCAGTGGTTTAATTGATACTACCGTGTACAGGCTCATTGCTTATTTTTGACAAATGTCAGATAAGTTGCTTACCTAAAACATCTGAATGAGTGTCATATACAAATTCTGAAAAATCACTTGGACTCTTCTAAACTGCTTTCTACATTTCTTTATTTCTTTATTTATTGACTGTGTGTAAGCATCATGCATACATGTGAAGTTCAGAAGGCCACTTGTAGGAGTCACTTCTCATCTTCCACCGTGTTGAATACTGGGGATTGAACTCCCATTGCCAGACTTGATGGCAAATGCCTTCTCCCTCTCCCTGTTCTTATTTATTTATTTATTAGTTTATTTATTTATTTGCAAGGTCTAATTCTATAGCTCGGCCTGACCTCTAGCTTTTTATGTAGGTCAAGTTGGTCTCAAATTCACAGCAGTCTTCCTGCCATAACCTTCAGAGTTCTGGGATTTCAGGCATGAGCTACCATGCTCAGCTTACAATTTTCCTATGTCTAAAATTATCCTAAAATTAAAAAAGTATATACCACTGTAAAATGAGGAAGTGGGAACAGCAGATGATAGTTAAAGATAACTGTGAGCCAATGACAGGAATAAGAAAACCCCTAGTTGTGTGGTTGTGCCGTTGCCAGGAAGGAGAGAGGAATAGACAGAGAAGTTCCTTAAAGCGATGTATTACAGTGCATGGAAAGTCAGGATCCAAAGCATGTGGTCCTTAGATGTAAAGTGACTCAACAATGTATGGTCTGAACTGGGGCACCTTTAAGAATGAATGAGTTGTTTAGCAGGCAGGAGACTGGGACCAAAACATTTGTAATGTGGGACTGCCCAAAACAAAGTAGATGTGATTTGTCACTATAAGAAGCTTGGGCATCATTTTGAAAGCTTGCCATGATAAAGAGCTTTGGACTTAATTTTGAGAGTGATGTTTTCTATAATGAATACTTGAAAGTTTTATTAAGTGTTTCTATTGCTGTGATAAAACATTATGACCAAAAACAGGTTGGAGAGGGAAGTGTAACATGAGGGCCTGCTTGTTGGGGGTTTCTGTCCTCTCACCAGGTCCCACAGCTGGTTAGCCCCAAAGAAAATCACACAGAGGTCTCCATAAGTTATAAACTGATTGGCCCATTAGCTCAGGCTTCTTATTAACTCTTGTAACTTGTATTAGCCCATTATTCTTATCTATGCTAGCCGCATGGCTCAGTACCTTTTTCAGTGGGGCAGGTCACAACCTGCTTCTTCAGTGTCTGGACAGGACTGCAGAGACAGCTTCCTTCTTCCCAGAATTCTCCTGTTCTCATTGCTCTGCCTCTACTACCTGTCTGGTGGTCCCGCCTATACTTCCTCCCTGGCTACTGGCCAATCAGCATTTATTTAAAACATAATTGACAGAATGCAGAATTGTCCCGCACCATTTCCCCCTCTTATTTATTTATTTATTTTATTTTTTAAGAAAATAAGAACATCCATAGTTCATTTTTGGGGAATATGGCCATAGTTTTCCAGGCTACTTCCTGCTGGTTGGGGGCACTGATAATCTTATGGGAACCTAAAGAAAATTTGGAATTATGATCAAGTCCTGACTGGAGTATCCTGTGAGGCTTGGGCATCTCAAGCAGCATCTTGAATCTGTTCTGGATGTAGAACTCTGACATCTGGGTCATCTGTTCCTATTGGAGATTTCTCAGGTGGTCTTCCTTGATCAAACCTGAGTTTTCTTAACTAAGAATGAATCCACAGCCTCTCATTTCCTGTGGAAAGAAAAGCAAAATCTCTTCTCCAAAGTAACATACCTTTTGACTTCAATTTCGAAGGCAAGGTGTTTTCAAAATACCTCTCTTGGATTAATTCAGCAGCATTTGTAAGCAAATATCTTTTAGCAGCTATTGCTCTTTCCTCAGCATTCAAACAGTTCAAAGAGAGCATATAGTATCAAGATTCTCTGTATATTTTTCATCTTTACATGGCTTTATTTTAACCTCTATTTCTTTTATTTTTACTTTTAACTTTTGGCTTTTTGAGACAGGTTCTCTGTGTATCTTTGTCCTGGAACTCCCTCTGTAGCCCAGGCTATCCTTGAACTCACAGAGATCTGCCTGTCTCTGCCTCCCCAGTACTGGGATTAAAGGTGTGTGCTACTACACCTTGAACTCACAGAGATCTGTCTGCCTCTGCCTCCTAGGCATTAGGATTAAAGGTGTGTGCCACAACACCTTGAACTCACAGAGGTCTGTCTGCCTCTGTCTCCCAAGTGTTGGGATTAAAAGCATGTACCACCAAACCCAGGTACTCTCTTTTTTATTTTAAGGACTTTAACCTCTTTCTTTACTCTCCCAAACTTGCATATATTTTTAACACACTGTAAACCATTTAGAGGTTTTCTTCATCTTTGAATCTCTCTTTACTGTATATCTCTCTTTTTCTTACCACGTGAGTCTTTAATTTGCTAAGCAATGTGGAGAGGATTAAAGCCATGGCTTTGACGGCTGGATCGAGCTCATTCCTTAGCTTTGTGAGATTCCAGTCTCATGGCAGAGGTACCCTCTGGAGCCATGTTTATTGCTACAACTCTATGGTGTTTCAAGTTCCTTGCCAGCAAGCAAGCTGCAACAGTGTGTCCACAAACAATATTCAAATGCTCTGTAGTGGGACCACCTGCCTGAAAGAGTCAGAGTTTTGCCCTGGCAGGATGGCCCAGAAAACCTGCATTTTAAAACAGCGTGGCTTTTTTCCTGCTAGGGCTGAAAACCAAAAAGCATGTGGTCAGCTTTTCATCAACACCATTTAAGTGTTTTGTGGCAGGACCTCTAAAAAGAGCTTCAGGGTTTTGCAGCTAAAGCTAAGTGAGGAAGCCTCTCTTAGATGAGAGCACTTGCTTGCCTCTAGCAAGCAGAGAAGACCGAGAAATTACTGATACCAAGAAAGAATACGTAATGCTGTTATTTTGTTCTAGAATTACTTCCCAAGTTGTCTCAGGATTTATATGGATGCAGTTGTCCACACGTTGACACCATTTGTAACATGTGCCTCCCAAGTGCTGGGATTAAAGGTGTGTGCTACCACAGAGAAGGGTTTATTCCACCTCATAGCTTGTACTCCTTTATCCAGGGAAGTCAGGGCAGGGACCCAAGGCAGGAACTTGGAGGCAGAAACTGATACAGAGGCCATGGGGCAATGCAGTACACTGGCTTGCTCCTTATAGCATACTCATGATAAGTCCTAATACCACCCAGTAACACGAGCCCAGGGATGGCACCACCCACAGTGAAGTTGGCCTTCCCTCCATCAAACATCAATCTTGAAAATGCTTGCCCATAGGATTGCCCACAATCCAAGCTAGTGGCAGCATTTTCTCAATGAATGTTTTCTCTTGCCAAATGACTCTGGCTTGCCTACAGCTGACATAAAACTAGCCAGCACAAAATTCTTCTCAAATAATAAGTATGAAAATATTCATAGTGAAATATATTCAGAAATGTTGAATCAAATAATGCCATGCCTGTTTCATTCTGAAGCCTCTTCTCATGGCCTCTGGTTTTTGAATGTGCAATGCCCTCTTTCATTTTCAAAATGTCACATGTTGCTCAAGTGTTTCTCTGTAGACCAACTCTCAGCTTCCTTTACCCACCCTTTACGTTCCACCCTCTCACTGCCAAGCCCTTTCATTTTGAAGCAATCCACTTGGGGTTTACAGCAATCATGGAGTACTGGTTTCCAGATCAGGCTTCCAAGAGGTGAGTGGTTGCTATGGTAATAATTAAGTGGAGCAGAACTGGATTTGCCACTTTCATTGCTGCTGTAGTGGACAGTGAATGGACAATTCACTGAAGAAAAGAAGGCGGCTCGTGGAAACAGTGTTTGAAAATTAACAATAAAAATAAGCAGCTATGGTTTGATGTGTCTCCTAAGGTTTGTGTGTTAGAAAATGGAGACCCCAGTTATGTATTGTCTCAAGTGGTGGAATTTAGAACTGCCTTGTAACAGGCCTTTGAATATGCCCATGGGAGATTATCTTGATTTGATAAACAGAGATGGGAAGATCCATCCACTGTGGGTGATACCATTCCCTGAACTTAACTCCTGGACTGGAAAGGAGAAGGTGAGCTGAGCACAGGCATTTGTCACTTTTTGCTACTTGACTATGTATGATTTAATGGGACCAGCTGCCTCATGTTCCTGCAGCTGTGACTTCTTTTTCACCGTCAACTGTAAATTTAAAGTGTAGGTCAAAATAAACCCTTCCTTTTAAAAGTTGCTTTTGCCACAGAATTTATAATTAAGACACTATGCTAATGTTGCTTAAAGAGGACTTTGGGAGATAACTGGGGTTAGAAGAGGTCTTGAGAGTACTAATAGCTTTGTATGAAGACTGCTGTCTTGACACATGCTTATTTAATCTTCTAAATGTCAAAAGTTACATAGTAACTATGAAAATATTCATAGTGGGATAAATTCAGGAGTGTGGGAACAAATAGAATGATGCCCATGTCTTTACCGGGTCATTTCTCAGGGCCTCTGCACTGTGGATGTGCAAGTTAGTGAAAAGCACCGTAGTCTCAGGCTCAGTGGCCTCCAGAATCGTAAGCCTGAGTGAACATCTACTCTTTATACATCTCCCAATCTTATCATTTTTTATAGTAACAAAAATGGACTGATGTAAATATAAAGATTATCCCTACTTAAGTGTCCATTTTAGATGCCTAGATGTAATCTCAGTGTTTCAACGGCAGAGAAAAGCCTGTGCCAGCCCTTGTCAAGGCACTTGTGTGATGTAGAAAATAAGTCGGCCCCAGGAGGCTGTGAGGAACTTTAGATTATGGTATCCAAAATTAACTCTCTCCTGCTAAATATCAAGAACCTTTTTCTCTTGCACAGGCATCAAAAAGCAAGTAGGATTTTCACGTTATCGTATAAGTTTTCTTAAGTCAAACTGTGTGTCTTACTTACCAATACATTCTTTGATTTGCTGTATAAGATTATCTTTTTGTGATGTGGTAACCCCCTCTGTATGCTGTGAATACCATTGGTTAATAAAGAAACTGTCTTAGGCCTGCACAGAGCAGAATAGAGGTAGGCGGGGAAAACTAAACTGAATGCTGGGAGAAAGGAGACGGAGTCAGGGAGAAGCCATGGAGCCACTGGCTGAGACAGACATATTAGTACCTTGCCGGTAGGCCACGAGCCTCATGGTAAAATATAAAATAATGGAAATGGGTTAAATTAAGATGTAAAAGCTAGCCAATAAGAAGTTAGAGCTAATAGGCCAAGCAGTGATTTAATTAATACAGTTTCTGTGTGATTATTTCGGGAGTATGGGCAGCCAGGAAATGAACAGGCAGCCTCTTGCAACAGTTTTATATCTTATACTTCTCTAGATATTCCACAAAATTACACTATAATTATTTTAAAATCTTGCTTTTTTAGTTCAGTTATTAGTAAATAAAAGGGAGTTATTATTTATTATTTATTTCCATCCACTAGAATGCTATTCAGAGACAGTTGAAAGGAGTGGTTCCCTAGCCTGCAAAGGAGATATTTGTGTAGGAAAGGAAGGCTGCTGACAGCTATCCAATGCTTGCTCTCAATGCCTCTCAAACTCTTTCCAAAAAAACTGCCTCTGATAAACCCAAATTGCATTTTTAATTTTTTTTAAATTTTTTAATTTTTTTGGCCATAGGTAATAGACTCTGTGGTGATCTGAATGAGAATAGTCTCCATAGGCTCATTTTTGAATGCTGGGTCCCCAGTTGGTAGAACTGTTTGGAAAGGATTAGATGTGGCCTTGTTGAGGAAGCTGTATCATTGGAGGCATGATGTAGGAGGGTCTTCTCTATTTGTGTATTGCTTTCCATTGGTTAAATAAAGAGACTGCCTTGATCTTTTGATAGGGCAGCCCTTAGGTGGGTGGAGTAGACAGAATGGTAAGCTGGGAGAGAGAAGGCAATGTGAGAGACGCCATGCTTCTCCGGCCCAAGATGGACACTGATTAGACTCATGCCGGTAAGCCACAACTCAAGTGGTGATACACATTAATAGAGATGGGTTAAAATAAGATGTGAGAGTTAGCCAACAAGGGGCTGGAAATAATGGGCCAGGCAGTATTTCAATGAATACAGTTTCTGTGTAATTATTTCCTGCATAAGCTAGTCAGGCACCGGGCGATGGGAGCCGGGCGGCCACTGAGACCAAAAGCAGGCCAGTGCCTTGTACTACAGAGGCAGCTTTGAAGTTTCAAAAGCCCACGCCATTCCTGTTAGTTCTCTCTCTGCCTTGTTCTTATGGATCGGATATAAGATCTCGGCTACTTCTACAGAGCCATGCCTGCCTATTTGCTGTCACGTTCCCTTCCATAAAGGTTATAAACTCCCTCTGAAACTGTAAGTAAGCCCCCAACTAAATGTTTTCTTTCGTAAGTTGCCTTGGTCAAGGTGTCTCTTCACAGAAACAGAAGTGCAACTAAGACAGACTCCCAGAAGTGTAGAAGCATTTACTTTGTGGGAGGTGAGATGTTTGCTTGTTAAGGCCTTATTGATTTAATCACTAGCTAAGAAGTGTTGGGCCTTACTGGGTTTAGGACATCTGTCTGAACCACACTAACTAGCTGCTAAATAATAAAATGTAGTACCGCAACTGTCAGGAACTCCTTTGGAATCCATTTACTCTCTGGAATTCTAGGTTTAATAGAGTATTACACTTAATTTTTCTCTTTGAATTCAAATGACCAGGAAGGAATCCAATTATAACATATCTTTTAAAATGACAACTTGGACCAAGCCCAGGGTTTGATATGAAACTGTGAGCTTTGGTCCCAGCATAGTCAGTGGCAAGCAGGGCAACCTAAAGAGGTCTCTGAGTCTCAGGGGCTTCTCTAGGGCCCCATGCCCTCTCCTTCACCCAGCCCGAGGCTCTAGAAAAACAACTCGGAAGGGCATATAAAAAGCATACTAAGATATTAGCTCCAATTCATAAATACTCTCCTTCATTCTTCTTAACCAGTCGATGTGCAAGCCTTATTAGATACTTATCGTGTTAACCTTCCCACCTTTGCCATCATATTTGCCTTGGTGCAGCCCTTCGAGATCTCCAACACAAATGAAATTCTTTACCGAGGCACACAATTATCACAAACACCTCCTAGGTGCCTTTCTTCTTTGTAGTATTTTGGTTTAATTTTTCTAGCTCCTCTTGGCATTTCCTTTGTGGCATGGAATTAAGAACATCTTATACCTTTCCTTAAAATTGTGTAGAACCTCAACTCTCACCAGTTACTTAGCATAGGACAGAGGATTTTGTTTTTTTAAAAAAACACACTTGCATTTCTGGTGTACTGTCTTTTGAATCCATGCACCATGTTTCATTCAAATAAACTAAGCATTTATGCACATTATACATGTTTGCACATGCCTTCTTTTTCTGGAATGCCCTTCTCCATCATGCCTTCTAGTGAAACTTTTATATAACTTTCAAAAATTCTGTTTCTGTTTCCACTTCAAGGATCATTACTGACCCCACAGTTAGGCCACCCATCTTTGGGTTGCACTGTGCTCTGTACAAATCTCCATCACAGAACAGCTTGTGATGTCGTGTGAAGGAGACCACTACCTCATAGGAAAATGCCATCTTTTATAGTTTGTGCAGGGCAGACCCCCTGCAGATATCTGTTGAAGGAGTGAGGTGGTAGGAAAAACTCTAGAGTCTGGATTAGGACTCAAGCCTGTGTTGTTTCGAATTGTCTTTGTGACTTGGAAGTGTTTGGTGTTTCAGGTTCCTTAATCTGTGTAATAGGACACAGGGCCAGGCTGTATGAAAGGGACTCTGTGGCTTTAACAGTGAGTATGACTTTTAGTTGCCTTGTTAAAGAATGATTTTTAAAATTATAACTATTTTGAAAAACAGAGAGGCTTCAAACAGAAAGTGGAATTTCCTCACTATCTTGAAAAACCATAAAATGCCACTATATTGGGCTAATATTTCTATAAGTCCACAGAGGGAAATATGGGTATAGCTCAGCGGTGGATCATCTTCCCAGAATGTGAGGCCTTGGGTTTGATCTCTAGCACCTCAAAACAAAATCTCAAATAACCTGGGCGAGTGACACAGGTCTGTAGTTCTATCTATTCAGAAGGACAAGGCAAGGAGGATTTCAGGTTCAAGGTCTGACTCTGCTATAGAATGAGATCAAAGTTTGGGCAACCTATTAGGATCCTGTTTCCAAAACAAAAGGCTGGAGAGACAGAACAGTTTCTCATGTGCAGGGCCCTTGGTTCAATCTCCAGTACCCAACAAAATGAAGCATAACTCAAAAGTTCACAATGGCTCCAGCTGGATCCCATTGTTTTTAATGGGTGTACGTCCTATGACCAGTGTGCTCACTCCACCGTGTGGATCCTAGTTGGAAGAGGAAGTGCTTCAGTCTGACCTCAATCATTTATGTATGCTTGCATGTGTAAAACCAACCAATGTACAGTTTGCTCTGTGGTCCTGGTTCACATTACTCTGGATATCCACCTGCCCCCCAACACACACTTAAATTCTTTTGTGCTTTTGGAATCACATGTTTTCATGCTCTTCTCAGAAAATAACGCCGTCTTAAATATAGGCAAAGGTTAAGGGAATCTAGATTCTAATTAATTTGGCAAAGAATCTCTTTCACCCAAGCAACTGATGCTTCCCATTGTTGGAACATTCTGGGGAAAATGCATCCTGTATTTCAAGGATGCGTGGACGATCATGAACTAAGAAAACATCTTTCCCAAGTGGGCACTCAGAAGTTACTTTTCAGTTGTTCTTTCGTGGTCGGCTAGGATTGCCTTGACATGTTTTTGTAGTGGCATTTTAAAGTGAGGTTGTAAATAAAGCCGACTGCAAAGTTGACCGTTAGGAAACAGGACCCGTCGGAGCTGATGGGGCCTGAATCCAGCGGGGAAGGCTCCACTGAAATAAAGAAACAGCCGAACCAAACTAGTGAGAGCTCACGGACTATGGACTGACAGCTGGGGGACCTGCATGGGACTCAACTAGACTTTTTGAATGTGGGTGACAGTTATGTGGCTTTATCTTGGGCGGGGGGGGGGGCTGCCAGTCGCACCAGGATCTATCCCAGGTGCATGAACTGGCTTTTTGGAATCCATTCCCTATGGTGGGATACCTTGCTCAACCTTGATGGGGGGTGAGGGACGACGACTTGGGCCTGCTTTAAGTTGCTATCCCAGACCTTGTTGACTCCCCAAGGAAGGCCTTACCCTCAATGAGGAGAGGATAGGGCATAGGAAGGGAGGAAGTTGGGGGAGTCAAGAAAAGGGGAGGGAAGAGAAACTGGGGTTGGTATATAAAATGAAAAGCAAATTTTTAAAATAAAAAAATGAAAAAAGAAGACAGCTCTCCTTATTCTTTCCTCTTCTCTTGCACGTATGCATTCACCATCATTGTGTCAGGCTTCTAAGCAGGGCTCCCTAGCAATTTTGCTTGTCGCTTCAAGCTTTAGCTGTTTTGGCCAATGGGAGAGAAGTGAGCCCCGCCTCCTCCTTCCCCGGGCTGTGCCCCGAGCATGCGCAGTGGGCGTGCACGCACCACCGCCCATCAGCTGAGAGTAGCCGCGGAGGGCTCTGGGCCCCGGGGTGACAGCGGCTGGCGGCGGAGGAGAAGGAAGCCTATGAGGTTAGGGTAAGAGGAGACGGAAGAGCCGGAGGGCCCGGGAGGGGCACCCCAGAAGCGCAGATCGCGGTGGCTGCTTTTGGGTGCTCAGAGACGGGCTCCCCTGGGACGCCGGGCCGGTGCCTCTCCGGCTCCCACGCCCGGTCGCGGACTCGGGGACGCGACGCGCGTGCACTGCCGGGCCCGCGGCAGGGGACACGGGCTGCCTGTCAGCCTTGGGGGCCCGACCCCATCGCCAGCTCCGGGCAGGCGACTGCCCTATTCCGCTTTCTCTGTCAACTTCCCTTTCCAGAACAGAAAAGCAAAAGCAATGGGCCCTGGTCACCTGGCCACAGGTTCTTTCTGCGGCCCCTTGAATTTGCTGTGCTGTTGGCCTTGATTTACACAAGCTAACTTTCTTTGACCTACCTCGTGCAGGTCTTTAATTGATTTACCCAAGTCCCTTAACAAAAGTATTTAAAGAATTCACATCTGTGTTTTCTAGGTTAAAAGCCTCCCCTCCCCTTATAAAAGGCGTGGGTAAGGGTAGAGATAGGAAGATAGCTTTCTAGTCAAATACTAATTTTTCCTTTTAATTTTAAAAATATGTTTGGATTTTATATACAGTTCTCATTTTTTCTGGTCACTTCAGATCTTGTATTCTGGCAATAATTATAATTTTCAAGGGTTCCACAATCAAGAAAAGGGGATGGGAGTAACCACGAAACCCTGTGTGGTCCTGTTGGAGTGGGCATTTCTTTTAGGTGTACTCTGAACAGCACTGTGCAGAGGCTGATAAAACTGTTAAATTGTATCTTGCGATGTGAAAGCCTTTGGCTTTGGCGCTTCTGAAGTTGGCCCCAGGCTTGTGGCTAGTTAAGAATTCGAGGGTAGTTTCCCAGTGTCTGGGGAAGTTAATGTGACACTGTATTAACTCATTTGTGCCACTTTCCTTCTGCTAGTTTGCTACATTGCTCCCGATTAACAGTAATTTCTAATTTTGATTATGATCTCAGCTTCATCCAAGTGCTCCTGGTTGGAAATTATTAATAATTACATTGAGCTATATGTAGCTCAGTGGTTTGCTTAGTATGCACAGGGCCCTGGTTCAGTCCTCAGCACTACAAAATACTGTTGCAATGTCTACTATTACTATTAGATCAAACACCTACATTTAAGTCTGAGTGAATTTTGCTGTGGTTCACTGTAACTTGAAATATTAATGTGTAAAACCATGGGGGAGGGAAATCCTTGGTGAACTAAGCTAAAACTAAATAGTGTAACATAATAGTTTAATTGATGAAGGAGCAGGACTGAAATCACTTTGGTAGTTTGTGGAACAAAAATACCCTTTCTGGAGATTGAGCACCCTCATGTCCATTGATTATCTCCTATGATCGTTTCCTCTCTTGCTTGTCTTAGGGATTGAAAATAAGTAGTGTGAATCTTTGGATCTTTTAAGTACTATAAATGGCTTGATGCAGAAGTTACATTGACAGAGAGCAATAGTGGTGACTTCTCATTTCAGATCTGGCATCTCGAGCATGTGATACCAGCTTGTTGAGAAAAGGAGCTCAACAGTCACGTAGTCAGTCACGTGAGGGCCACGGCAAGGGCCTTCTAGAGATAGGAAAAAGGCAACCAGAAAAGCCAAGGCAGCAATAAGCCTGAAATTCAGTGTTTTAGGAATGTTAATATTTGCTCTGAGGCTGGGGATGTGTTCTCAGGAAATGGGTGCACTTGTTCTTTCTCACCACAAACATTGATTCCTGACCTGCTTTGCAGCCAAGTCCTAGAGAATAGAACCGGTCCACAATTTCCCCTCCACCTCACACCACCAAATGAGAACCCTGGGGGCCAAAGGAGAAGGAAGTCCAGGATGTTAGGCTGGTGTTCATGATTAAGAAAGTGAAAGTAACCATTTATTTTGAGCAGGCTTTAAGCCGGTTTCTGCGCAGTGGCCGTCTTAAAGATTCAACAGTATGTCCAGTAGGCACGGCAGGGCAGTATTTTACATTCAACAATCTGCATCAAAAGTTTCTCTGCTCATTTCTTTTCTGTTCTTTAGACACAGTCTTAGACAGCTCTCATTGTGGGTGTTGCACTTTGATATCTCTTCTCTTCCACCTTATAGTGTTTCTATATCTTCATAAGAAAGATAATTGCTAAGATGTTGAGTTGAACACTGTCCAATAGAGCTTTCTGTGGTGATAGAAACGGATATGCAAGCTGTCCAAGCCTCTGGACACTGGCCACATATAACTTCTGAGCACTTGAAGGGTGGCTTGGGTGACTTCCATTTACCTGAATTCATTTTTGTAGTCAATGTCAATAGTGCCTGCTCTACAAGCAGCACAGGTGCACGTGATGAGGTATATAATTATTTTGTCAAAGGCACTAGGAATTCCAAATGGCTTTCCAGCAAAAATAATTTAGTGCCGTACTGCTCAAACTAGGTACCGAGGGATGGTTATAGAGTGTAAACATTTTATGAACCTAGCATTAATTAGCTCACTGTAAAAGTCATAAGCTTTTAAGTCATTTATCAACTTCTATGTACTTATATGAGTGTTTTCTTTACAGCAAAGATAGCCATTGTCCCTCTTATTTTGTATTTTATCAGAAGAGCCAACTCTTGTTGTCTTTTAAATGCAATCATTTGTTAGCTGAGTCGCACGAAGAGGGAGTGTCCTGCTCGGTGGTGGTATTCCCTCCATCCACTGACATTTCTTTGTTGAAGGAGTGAGGATAGCGAAACTACCCGTGGGCCTGCAGGAAGGTGGCAGGTTTTGGCTGGGTAGTTGAATTGGTCTACCTGTTCTAAGTTGTTATACAGAGAGCAAAAGGATTTCATCTAGTGTTTGCTGAAATGTGAGCTCCCAGATTTACTTTCAGATTTTAGGTCCTTTGCTTATCATAGATAAACAAGTTTGGTTTTTTTTTTTTTTTGTTTGTTTTTGTTTTTCGAGACAGGGTTTCTCTGTAGCTTTGGAGCCTGTCCTGGAACTCACTCTGTAGACCATGCTGGCCTCAAACTCACAGAGATCCACCTGCCTCTGCCTCCTGAGTGCTGGGATTAAAGGCATGTGCCACCACCGCCCACCTCGATGCCTCAGTTTCTTTGTGGAAAAACTACAACGATCTTTATATGGAGCATAAGAAGAATAATTATAAAAGGCACCATGTGCAGGAAATATTTGGGGCTTTCTCAGATCGCTGTTCACACCACTCAAGAGTACAGTGAGGTGGTCATCTCCACACCTTCCTCTGGCAAAGTCTGAAGAGGTGAAGAGTGTGCAGCACTTAGAATGAATGCAGCCCCCTTGTGTCACCAACAGGGACAGTATCCGATTAGCTTGCTTGAATCCAGGGATGAGAGCAGCAGGCTGTGATCGTAACTGACTGACTTACTTTTTGGAAAGAACAAAGAAAACACTAAGGTTTGAACTACTGTATGTACGTGGATTTTGAGAGTTAAGAGAAAGCCAAAATGCTTTGCATGAATTAGCAGGACTCTGATATTAGTCTCTTTGTGGGAGGGAGATTAGGCTTCAGGGCAATGTGTGACTGTGTGCCTCTAATGAGGGCAGGAGCGGGAACACATCAGATCTGTCCTCTGCATATGGTGGAAAGGCACTTTGTCCCCAATGTGCATTATCTTAGTCAGATCCGGGCAGGAGGCCCAGAGGCTAAGTGTCTTGCCCAAGGTAGAGATTTCTGGTTGTTGGTTATACTGGCAGCTGAACAGGCATTTGGTGAATTCTAGTAATTTTAAAGGCATATAGACACTGGAGAGAGAAGAGTGTTAAGGGTGTGACTTATTGTGCCCATGGTTAAAGGAGGAGTCATTCCCGGTGTGTTATGGTGGCTGTAAGACACAGGTGCTTGGGAAGCCTGACTGATAGAGAGAAAGCCAAGAGAAAATGGTCTTTATCAATTTATCATGGTATTATTTGTCAGTTAAAATGATTGAGGTACTTATAGATGCTACAGGGAGGTGGTCCTTGAAAACACCAGGATGAGAAACAAGTCACAAGGAATATATATATTGTATGATTCCACTCATGTGAAACACCTGGAGTAGAAAAGCATACAAAGTGGATTAATGGCTTTTATGGCTAAGAAGGTTGGGGACCAACAGAAGATGGGGACCTGCTTCTCAGAGGAATGTGCATTTCAAAAGTTGCATGGTGATTACCTCACAGCTCTGTTAATGTATTACAAACCATTGGGGTTTTATTGGGTTTTAATTTAAATGGCTGGATTGTATAGTATATGAATTTTATCTTAATAAAGATCTCATATTTTAAAGGATGGGGCTAGCAAGTTGGCTCAGCAAGTAAGCGTGTTTGCTGCCAAGCCTGATGACCCGAGCTTTTTCCCCAGGATTCACATGGTGACAGGGGAGAATCAGCTCTTGAAAGTTGTGCTTTGATCTCTGTACATTCACGGTAGCATGCACACATACACACACACATACAAATAAATGCTCAAAAATTTAGTGATATGAAATGGAGAGATCTAATTGGTCTACAGAATGCTTAAAATGGTGTTAGAGGAATTGACTTCCAGGCCTAAGCTGATCTTGAACTCAAGGTCCTTATGATTTGGTGACTCCAGTGCTGGGCCTACAAGGATACATTATACCTGCCTTTTCAGATCTGCTTTTCCTCAGTCTGCTTCCCAGCTCTTTACTTGGCTGCAGTCCTAATTCCATGCTTCCTGAAAGGGAGTTTTCTCCTGCTACTCTGTTGCTGTAGGTCAGCTGTTCGTTAAGGTTCCAATTTGCTTCTTTTAAGAAAAATATTTATTTATTGTGTATACAGTGTATATATGTGTATGTGTATATATATATATATATATATATATATATATATATATATATATATATATATATATATATGCCTGCAGGCCAGAAGAGGGCACCAGATCTCATTACAGATGGTTGTGAGCCACCATGTGGTTGCTGGGAATTGAACTCAGGACCTCTGGAAGAGCAGCCAGCGCTCTTAACCACTGAACCATCTCTCCAGCCCCTCCAATTTGCTTTTAATAAAACTGGTTTGAGTCTGTTTCTAGGACCTGGTTTGCATGGAACACAGAAGAAGAGTGGAGAATATACCAAAGCTCCCAAGACTTTCCTGGCACATTCTACAAGGCGTAGAACTAGCTGGTTTATCCAGTCCTATCAGCTCAGCTGCTGTATTTCCTCCCAGTACTGTCCCTTTGTGCCTCCCCTACGATCATGTTTATTGTTTGTAGATTCAGCCCATCGTACATCAAAAATATCGAAGTTCTATCAGTATAGGACAAATATGCAGGTTTCTTTTCTACAACTTGTCCCCTAAGTGATACATTGTAACAACTATGTGCAACGCCTAGGACATTTGAGCATAGCCAGATGTTAGTATCCTTGTACTCTTATCTGTACTCAACCCCAGTGGTTTTGTACTGGATTATGGTCAAACTAAACCTGGAAACCAAGACTTATTCTTCTGAGACAATTATTCTCTATGTTAGTAAACATGGGTGACTTTGGAACCTGAACCCTGGGCTTAATTCTCACCTTCATCAATGGGTGGTTTTGTTCCTTTGGACCAGTTACTTAATCGTTATAAGCCACAGTTTGCTCAAAAGAACACTAAAGGAGGACTTTGAAGGGGGAGGTTGTGAAGTTAAGTTAGACATCTGGTGTGAACTCTTTTCACTTCACAGATATGTTGTAACCGTTAGGTAATTCCGCTCCTTCCTGTTCTGGGTTGCCTCCTGCTGATACCAGCCACGAGTCATTTGGTTCAAGGCTGGCCACAAGCTTGCCCATCCTTTGATAAATATCATTTGTCTCTCCCACACGTTCTAGATCTGTCCAATTGGTCTTCATGTCTAAGCTTTTGTTCTCCATACTAATTATACCTAAGTATACAACTTATATGTTTATGTTTTAGAAATGTTTTCTAGAAAATAGCAGCAGTAGTAATTTTCCTTTTTTAGTGCTCTGGACACCCAAGTGGGTAATTTGGGAAATGGACACCAATATTTTCAAAAAATATAATTGTACAACTTTTATATTTTTTTAGGTGACTCCTAGAAAACCACATAGCCTACTTGCAGCTGATGAAATCAGTCGGTCAGCTAACCAGCCATGTCTTACACTCCAGGGATCGGTGGGGACCCTGCCCAGTTGGCGCAACGCATCTCTTCTAACATCCAAAAGATCACACAGTGCTGTGAGTTCAGTTTCAAAAAGCAACTTCACGGTTGCTTTCAATTCTTAATTGAACTTGGTGGTAAACTTGATACAACTCTAGCAGTTAAGGGAGGAGGGAGGAAGGTGCATTCTTCTAGGAACACATTTGAAGAGGCTGGAGCTCCTTAGAGTAAGGATGGAGAAACCTCAAAAGAAGAGCAGAGTAACAGCACAGGCCCAAGTTGTGTTGTTTCATTAATAAAGCAAAGATTTATGGGTCGATGTTTGTATTTACTCTGCGACCACCTGCGTCTTGAAGTTGAGATCCATTGGCTTAGTCTCAAAGGTTAAGATCTAATCAGCACTACTAAGAGGTCAAAAGTTTTATGCTTACTAAGAATAAAATCTGAGCAGATGGTGCTGAGGCTAAGTTTGTGCTTGCGAATATGTGGCATAAAATGAAAAGAGGCAGGAAAGGAGTCTGCAGGCGTCTCTGCTCCTTTCTGTGTTGCTGTGACAAAGTACACGAGACGGACAGGCTGTAAAGAAATGCGTTATTTAGACACCGTTCTGGAAGACAAGATACATGAGATGGACAGGCTGTGAAGAAATGCATTATTTAGACGCAGTTCTGGAAGACAAGGAACACAGCACCAGCGTCTTTTTGACTTCTGGTGAGGACTTGTCGACACAAGGTGTCACCTGGCTAGAAGGGAAGCAGGAGAGTGAGGTGAGGTAGCCACACTTGCTGTCTGTCCACCGCCGTCATGGGGACTAATCCAGCTCAGAGAGACCAAGAAATTTATTAATCACCTCTCAGGGCCACCTCCCAACACTACCACTTTGGGGATCAAGCCTCAACATGATATTCAGACTATAGCAGGAGGGGATATTAATCTGTGGAGATATTGTGGAAGATGGTGCAGATTCCCCATGAACTTCCCTTGCTATAGAGAAAGCAAGCCAACAGACCCAATTTACCCATAAGCTTGTGTACGTGTGTATGTGTATTCATAGGCATATAGGTTTTGGTTTTCAATTTAATTCCTGAACCACAGCTAATCACACACTCTAGACTATTTTAGGCATCTTTCTCTCAGTGCTTGGGGATATTGCCAGAACTCTTTCTTTTTCTTTGTTCTTTTCTTTTCTTTTTTTCTTTTTTGAGACAGTATCTCACTATATATATCTGGCTCAGAACTTGCTATTCAGACCAGGCTGGCCTCAAACTCACAGAGATTTGCCTGTCTTTGCCTCTGGAGTTCTGGGATTAAAGTTGTGCGCCACCACATATAACACCAGGACTCCTTGACAACGTGTTAATACACCCTTTTATTCTTCACCCTTATCAACATGCTAACACACTACTAAAGTACAGAAGGTTTTCAAATGATCTTACCATCTTTTTATTTATCATTAACTGTCCTACACAAGTGGTTTAAATGGGATGCCAGTGTACTTTGGAGGTCAAAGGAATAAAGTTTCAGTGTGGATGTCTCTAGAAGGTACTGATGTCCATTCTGATTTAGAGTGATTTGTGTTTTCTTTGGCTACTATCAGGGGAGCCAGGAAAGAGTGGCTATCATCGTGCTGTCCATGACAGGCAGTTAAGAGCTTCCTCAAGACTATTCCAACTTCTTGCTCTTCTGGGTTCAGATTTCTCTGATCTCTCCATGGCTTCCTTGCTGCTTGTTGTACAAGATACTGATTAGCCTCAGGTGAATGTAATCATCGGTGTAAAGTTTAAGGGGACTGGTAGTTCAGTTGGCACACATGGGACATCTAGACCTTTTGCAAGAAACGATGCCAAGATAGAATAGATCCTCTTGGCTCATGTTATTAAGTGGTGGTGAGGAGTGACTGTTGCACTCTGATATTACCGAAGTGGTAAACACTAGACAGGACAGGAGGGAGGTACCTGAACTGGAGATTGTGGAAGTTTGGGCTGGAAGGAGGAAAGGGCTAGTTTAAATCGGGCCGTGCTTGCTACGAAAGAGATCAGTTGTTACAGCCCAATGACATGTGATACTCTGAGCCAGGGTTGAATGCTGCCGTGCGGATGACAACTGAGTAGCCAACCTAATTACAATCTATAGCACTCTTGGGGTGTGCAGAAGGCTCCCCCAACTGTTCAAGCTGAGCCCCATGGTCCAGGCCTATAATTCCAGATACTCAGATGTCTGAGGCAAGAAGATTACAAGTTCAAGTCTTGCCTGGGCTACAGAGGAAGTTCAAGACCAACCTGTGCAACTTAGTGAAGCCTCTGTCTTAATATAAAAAGTAAAAAAGAGGGCTATGGATATAGTTCAATGATAGGATCCTCAGCTAGAGTGTGCATAGCTCTAGATTCAATACAGTAATTATGATAATTTTTTAATGACATCTGAGATCATTAAGTCAAGGAAAGATCTAGTTACTCTCTTTAGATATGCAAAGTACTGTCTTATCAAGTATGAAACCAAAGCTACATGTACTGTACACTGGGGGCTACTACACAGGTTCATAGCTCCTGGGAATTAGACCCCAATCTGAGAAGGAGGAAGGGCTTTTGTGTAACCCAAATTGCTAAAGAATGGCTTTGCCTCTTAAAAGCGAGGTTACCAAGAAACTAGAAATAATGGTCAGGTAATTCCCAAGTCATTTATCCAGAAGTTTAAATATTTAAATAATGTTTCAGACTAAGTGACTTTTAATTGTGATATTCTGTTTGGCACATTGAACAGCAGCTCCTTGAGTATCTATTACACATTGGACATTGTTTCAGAGAATGTGAATGTAGCTGTCAACAAACCTTTACGGTCCTGTCTTCATAGAGTACAGTGGAGTTGGTAGCAACATATGGTATAAAAGTTAATAAGCAACATGGTCTCCCATGAGGAAACCATAGTGAAAGAGATGAGGAAACAGTCAGCTGGGGTGGGGGTCTGTTGTTTAGACATACCCTGGATGTAGGAGGAAGACCTGTCAGAGAAAGCTATAGAAACAAGTTTCATGAAGGAGCTCACTACCAGGAAACATCCCAAAGCACTCAATAGCTTGAGTTCTTCAGAACATAGGGAAGAAGAACAAACTTCCATGTCTAAAACACTGGACTTGAGTCTAGAGTTGCTCAAGGGCAAATGAGAGGAGGCTGGGTGAGTTACATCAGGCTTTTTCTGCTCTGGAGGGGCTTAGATTTCACTGTACAAGGCAGTTGGAATCACTGAAAGCCTAAGAGGAGATGAGACACATCACTCAGGTAGCTACTTAGGGACAGATGTGAGGAGAACAAGGGGGCATATTTTGGTCTTTGTAGAGGTCTATTCCGAGAGATTTTGTCATGTGTCAGGGTTGTATGGATGAGGATGGAGACACAGGAAGAGTGTTTAGGCACAGATCCAGGAGGACTTTGCAGGTATATGTAGGTGGGCCTAGGAGGCAAGGAGAGGAGGAAGTCACACTTTTTGCACAGAGCACAGGAGTTAATGACAAGAATGAACGAGATGAGAAACACTACCATCCAAGACTAGTTAGTGAGGATTAGGTTTCCCTCTAGTACATTTTTTAATTTTTGCTACAGTCCTGGAGAAGTATGTTACCACTGGATCACTTCACCCTTGGTCAAGTAAATTTTGTAATGTCTTTTGGACCTCTAAATGGAGATACCAGACAGTTGAGATATATGAATTTGGAAACTTGGAACGCTATCACAATTTGGAATTTAGAATATGGGATCACAGCACAAGTGGTATCTAGAACCTTAGATCTGAATTAAGCCGGAAAGGATTTAGAGAAAATGACTGGGGCCTTAAGAACCGTGGAAGTCGGAAAGAAAGTAGCATGAAGAATTTGAGTGATCAGAGAACTAAGAAAATAGAGATGAGGTAACTTTTTCTTTGAAGAATGTTGAGGCCTCATCTGTGTCTAATGCTGCCAAGATACTAATGGGAGAGGAGCAGAGAATTATGTTCGACAAACAGCACTGAAAAGTAATCTCATTATGTATTCCAAGTGCGGGGTAAAAAAGAACTGCTTTGTCCATTTAAAAAGATATCCCAGAATTCTGCTCCCCCATGCTTTTGCCATAGATGTAGCTAGCTATCTGCCAGGAGTGTGTTTGATCTGGGGATTGTTCTACTTAAGAAAGAAAGGGTGAACCACACTGTTTCGTAGACAACTAACTGCCTCTGCCTTGGAAGTCGATGATGCTCAGAGCAGGGGTGCATTTCCTCACTAGAAAGGGGAAACTCTAGAATTTTAGAGTGTAATTTTCAAAGAAAAGTCTTTCAAGGCCTTAGGGCCTGGGAATGTGCCACTAGAGCAGGAATTCTCAACCTGCGGGTCATGACCCTTTGGAGGGCTGAACGACCCTTTCACAGGGGCCACCTAAGACCTTAAAACACAGGTGTTTACATTACAGCTCATAACAGTAGCAACATTACAGTTATGAAATAGCAATGAAAATGGTTTTATGGTTGGAGGTTGCCACAACATGAACTGTATTAAAGGGCTACAACATCAGGATGGTTGAGGACCACTGATCTAGAGAGTGGTTCGCCTTTCACCTCCTCTGCAAGCTGAAGCCAGGTGTGATACTGGTGGAAGCATCTTCTGCTCCTGAGTACATTTGTCTTTCTGTGAAATAGGAAGAAAGAATCTGATAAGAAAAGGGAGGAAAGAGATGGGCTTGTGTGGCATGCGCACTGAGATAGTGAAGGTGTGGTCCAGAGGGAGGTGGAGGAGTGGGGACTGGTTGGCTGAATGGAAATCTGAAACTTGGTCATGTCTGTAGAGACCAGCGTTGCTGTGCTTGTTTTCTAATTCTGAAATTCTGTGTCTGAATTAAAGGAAGTTCAGAGTGAAAGCCCATGACCGCCTCACACCTAGCCTGCCGTTCTGTAGGAGCTGTGCACACCCACGTGGAAGTGAAAGGCAGAAGTGTGAGATTTCAGTTCCCCTTCCCCCAGTCTGACAGTGCTATTAATACAGATGGGCGCGATGGAGTAAGGGTTCTCTGCACCATAGGTGCTCCTCCTTGACACTGACATTTGCATCGTCTAACTCGTGTCCTTCCAGACTCATTTTATAAATGAGTCTAGGGAAGGTACTGTGAGTCAGGTAGCTGGAAGGGAGGCATCTGCTCAAGTAGGACCCAAGGCTTCCTGGGGCTGCAGTGGGAAAAGCTTATATTCCTGCTAGTGTTGATCAGATAAATAAAGACTTATACTACTATTGAGTCTTGTACTTTATTTTATTCCAAAAAGAAAACAAACATTTTTTTATTATTATTAGGGGAATCTAAGAATAACAGCAAGAATATAATGTGGTTTTCTTTTAACAGTGTTCTGGAAGGACAAAGCATAGGATAGATGAGGGTTTTGTTTTGTTTTTTGAGGTACTGGGTATTGAATTGAGGGTCTCATTCATGTGAAGCATGTGTTCTGCCACTGAACTGTGTCTCCAAGCATCCTTAGCCCCAGAACATAGTATTTTAAACTTAAGTAGTATTTGCTGTTCAATCACTTCACTTTATGTTGAAGAGGATCTATACTGCTATAAATCTGCTTCAGTAGTAAACACTTAGCTATGGCAGTGATATAATTTATAGTAAACAAAAATATTTAGACATTATAAGTATTTACATATAGATGTAACACGTATACGCTACACATTACAGATGTTTACTTATTTTGAAACAATCTGACCTTTCAATGACAGGTTGAATAGATGGAACAAACTAGAGTTTTATGGATTTCTATGGAGCATTAAAATGATGCAGCAGATATTTTTATCCCTTGTTGTAGGCTGTTGATCTTTAACAGAGTTGTTCAGCCCTCCCTCCTGTGCCTGTGTGCCATAGGCAGTGCTCTCCGTCTGAGGCTTGATGTGGCATTTAGTCCTTCTCAGCTCAAGGTTCCCAGCAGGCTAGAGTTGCTATGTAAATGAGTCTCCTAGGTCTCAGCACGCATCTCAGAAATGACAGAGTTAGTTTCTCAAAGCTTGAGATTGCGGTCAAAAGTAGCATTTTTATTAGAATATCTGGAATTGGGATAGCCACTCATTACATTCTCTTGTCCTCAATATTTTCCTCAAGACAACTCCTATCTGTGAGGTAGGAGGTCAATAAGCCTTTGTGGGCTGACCAGAGAATGATATTTTTACATGGACCATTCATGCTTCCTCAAAGACCTCATAGGAACAGAATGTCTTTAGAACACACAAAGAGGACTTGTATTTTTGAAGAACAGGAGAAATACACTGAAATCTTCAGCATACCATTCCTTCTTTAAAAAGTTGGCATGCATTTATTATTACGTAGTGTAGATGCCTGACATGTGTGCAGTCCAGTCACTATCCACCGCCATATCGTGTAGATCGAGGAGTTCATCCTGAGCCCCAGAGTCCTGCACTTGCTTACACGTCCTCCATGCCCATCAAAGATAAGCAGGATCCTGAGTTTCCAGCATTGCTGATAAATTTACCTGATTCTTAAGGCTCATCTGATAGAGTTAAGCAGTGTGTTCTATTCTGTGTTGGGCTTCACTCTCTTCTGAGACTGTGGCATTCATCTTTGTGGCTGTAGGTCATTTTTTTTTAACAAATTAAAATGGTTTCCATTTGTAATATTCCTTATTCAAGCATTTATACCAGTTTACCTTTTCTACTTATCTGTAAGCATTTGAAATTTTTACGTTCTGTTGCTATTATTGTTTTGTTTTCGCCCTTTGCTGTTATAAGCAATGCTGCTTCTGTTACTGGGCTGGCGGGTCTTAGGATCTGTGCTTGATTGGTGTTAGTAGAAACAACAAAAGCTTCCAGAAGTGCTTGCTTCCCCCAGCAGGTGTGTCAGAGTTCACATAGTTCCAATTCCTCTCCAAGGCGAAGAGCCTAAAACCTTGTCCACTTCAGCAACATTTTTAACTCGTTGTGGCTTAATTTGCATTCCTCTAATTTGAATCAGGATTTTTGAGAATGTAGCTGTTAGGAAACTCAGAGGACAGAACATTGTTAGTCCAGCAAGCCATGTGTACCCTGTCTAAAATCAGAGACAAAGAGCGTGAGCTTGAACAAGCTCTTTCCATTTCTAGAGTATGGTTTTCTTGGGTTTCATGGGCGGGGTAGGTCTCTTCCAGCTTTATACAGCACCACAGCCAGAGTCTCAGGGATTCCTGAGAACCCTTCTTACATGGGCAGGGTGGTGCTTCTCTGCCAAGAGGGCATTTTTCCTGAGATCTGCAGTGCATATTTACAAGATCCCGTAATGGAAGCAGCCATTCATAAGAGCAGCTAGAGCAGCCGTTCTCAACCTTCCTAATGCTGCGACCCTTTATTATGGCTCCTCATGCCATGCTGTCCCCCGATAAAATCATTTCATTGATACTTCATCATTGTAATTTTGCTACTGTTATGAATCATAATGTATAAACATCTAAGATGCAGGATATCTGACATCTGACCCCAAAGGGGTTATGACCCACCCACAGATTGAGAACTGCTGGTCTTGAGTACCACAAGGATTATGGAGTATTTTATGATAGTTGAAGGTGGGAGTTATAGGCATTAATGTTTCTAGAGGGAGTCATGCCAGAATTATTTAAATTGATAATTGAGGGAAATTGACAAATAGAATTAATAATAACTATAAAACAGTATTTTTGGAGAAAAAAATGTCCATACATAGTTGTTATAGTTAAGTCTATGCCATTAATGGATAGTTCCAAACCCAGATGTTACTGAACACGTAAAATGGGAGTGAGGATATAAGTCATATAATCCCAAGCTAACTCCAAAAGATTTTAGTTATTATTTTTTGTTTTAAGGGGAAAACGGAACAGGAAACGAGAAGTTCAACCTCAAGGTGTGTAAGGCGGGAACAAGGGAGAGAGCTGGGCGGGCCAGCGATTTTCTCCAGGTACCCAAAAGGTTTTGCCCTAACTGGTCCAGCCTCTGAAAGGTCATTGGCTGAGGGAGGTTCCCCATCACCCAGAATCACACAGATGGCCCTGCTTACATTCTGTGGAACAAAACAAAAAGTAGAGTATGGAAAAGAGCTTTGTAAAAAAAAAAAAGTGACTGGCAAAGGCAGAAGGGAAATAAGGGGTTGAAGAAGAGTAACCAGATATGTTATATACATGTGTGAAATTATCAAAGAATAAAATTTGCCAGTAAAGGTATTTGAATAAGTGTTTTTTAAAGGAGACTCTTAGGTGGCTAAAATCTTTAAGAAAATAAACTAATCAAATCCATTGGCACCAAAGTTTTTCCATCAGGGACTAAGAGCAGTTAAGAATACATGCTGTTCTTGCAGAGGACTGGGGTACAGTCCTCAGCACACATGGGGTGACTCACAAACATCTTTAACTCCAGTTTCAGGGGATATAACACCCTCTTCTGACATCCCCCTCTGCCAGGCACATGATTCACATGGAGGCAAAACACTCATGAACATAAAATAAAAAGCAAACAACTCTAAAAAGAAAAAAAAAATTAAAAAGCCTTCCCATCAGAAGTTTCTGCTGAAGCTTCATTGTAATATCACAGTTGCTTTTCCACATAGGTTTGTTTTCTGAAACTCTCTGGGAAGGTACATGTAAAAATTTGAACCTTTGCTATTAGTGTTAAAAGAAAATAATAGAAACATGTTTGTGGTAAAATCATTTGTTTTATTTTTTAAGTCATATGCATGTTACAGACTCAACTACTTCATTAAGCATAATATTGATTAGAATTTTTAAAAGACCACAGTGTCTTCACGCTGTTCAGCAACTGTTCATACTTCACACGTGCTGTTCTTGTTTGTTAAGAAGAATCTCTGCTTAGTACTTGACGCCATAAGGTTATTAGGACTTTGAAATGAAGTCAGACATCTCTATAAAACTATAGGTTCTTAAGTGGGAGTGGGCTGGGCAAACTGGGGAGGAGTTAGGAGTGAGTCTAGTCCAAATACATTGTCTGAAATTCTCTAAGAATTAATAAAAATGTTTTTCACAACGTAGGTCCTTTTGTCTGGGAGGAAATATGCTTTGGTCTAGTAAAGAGACATAAAAAGAAGCTAGTATTTTGACTTTTCTTTTTGGAGCCAGAGCAAGCTTCCCTGTAAAAGGACTCCAGTCCCAAGAAGTGAGCAGATTATCTGAAACTGTGTTTACTCGGAAACGGGAAGTGATTTTCTGCAGGGGTCTTTTGGCGGAAAGAGAAGGTGGTTAGTGGAGGAAAAGGAGTTGGAAACTCAGCCCTTCCCTCCTCCTGTGCAGTCCAATATACCCCCATTTCTCCTGCCACAGCATTGGAAAATACGGGGCTGAGATTATGTCCCCCCTTGCATACCAGTAGCTTCGGTGTTGTCATAATTTTGCCTGCATTGTTGACACAGTAAGGAGGGAGGTAGAATATTTCTTATCCATGGGAATCTTAAAGAGAATCTGTCTGGTGATTGGTCCTGCAGGTAGAGCATGACTTCTGTTTGTGAGGCATGAATACACTCTTCTTTGTTGTTTTATCCACCAAATTCTTTTTTTTTTCTTACTTGGTGGCTTTAAGGTACTTCCTGGAACTTTCTCACTTCCCTGGGTGTGACTCATGTAGGGGCTGATGCCCTGAGCATGAACTCTCTTCCCTTTGGTATACTCTGATTTGTGAGATTTCCCTGGTTGGAGCCAATCTAAGTGCACAGACCACTGGTTCTGTATGTCATCTTGACCATGTCTTTTCATTTCTACAGCTACCCCCCCCCACCAGGTTCACATTGTTCTCACTACTTCAAATGATAGCAGCCTCCAAATTGTTCTCTCTGCTTCCTTTCCTGCCTGCCCCGTCTTCTCGCAGCATAAACAAGGCAGATTTTTAAAACTATGGATTAACCCCCCCCCATTAAAATTCATCTGTGGCTTTCTTGGCTCTGTAATCAAGCTTGAACCCCTGTACCGCTCACATCCTAATCTGCCCCCTGCCCCCACCCATCATCTACCTCGGGTTCTTTCTACACCTTCTTGGAGTGACCCTTTTTAACCTCAGGGCTGTGGTGTTTGCTTTCTTTTCAGATGGCTCCTTTGGAGGCATTCAGGTGGTCTCAGTACATTTCCTTAGTGATGCCTTATTCAACCTATTCTCTAATAATTTCCTCATCAGCTTCCTTTGTTTTATAGTTCCTTCTATCAGAAAAATTTGAAGTATAATTACTATTTATTTTTCCCTGTGTCCCCCATTAAAATGTTAGTCTTTGAGACAAAGGTTTTAATGTTACAACCATCAAAATATTTATATGAAATTCTTTTTAAAAAATGAGGCTATAATATACAAAGGGTATTTTTTTCTTTACTATTTACTTTTTCTCCTGCTTCTGCTATTTTCATGTGGTTCATTATTGGATGCTACATCTACCTTTTAACAATCCTAACAATCTCTTATTCGTGGAAATTTTATTCCAAGGTTCCATGTATATTTATGAGTTGGGGATCTTGACATGTATGCTGTCTGTAGCAATGCATCCTTGGAGATCTACATAGATTAAACACAATGTTGTCCATATGATGATACATTTACTAAATAGTTAGAGTTATTATTAGCTTTATTCACCATGAGTATAATCTGTGTCCAGTGATTGACTGAGCTACAGTGTTGCTTTCCTTTTATGAAATTACAGTTTGTGGCTAGTTGTGCAATAGTCTCATGTGCATTTGGTTGGCTGGAAGTTGATGAGTTATTCTTTAGGTTTGACTAGTATTTGATTCCTGGAATTATTTAGACAATTCTTGTCCTTGTTTTTGTTTCTTTATCAAACTGTTTGCTTGTTTGTTCTTCACCAATTCCTGAGCAATATTTTTCTTTATAGAGTTATTGCATTTTATGTGTTTACCAAACAGGGTTTTTCATAAAATAGTTGATACTGTTAGTTACTTTGGAAGAACCCACATAGGACATGCATAGTGTTCTGCTTTGGTGTATTTATGATTCCTAGTCTTCCTTCTGTGGTATAGTTATCATGATCATTGAAGAAACCAGCAATGAATTAGTGGTGTGAGCTATGACCATTTACTTCTATGAGATGAATCTGTCTTCTTCCCTTGTGAACTCAAAGAGACCGCCCACAGATGTAACCAAGATTTGCTTGTAGTCATGAACCACTACTTGGGGATGTGGAAGCCTTTGCCTTTAATGCAGGCCAACTGAGGCCTGCTCACTGGGAAAACTCAGAGTATTGCCTTGCTGCTGGGCACAGGTTAGGAGGTTGGTCAGGAAATATCTGGCAATTTTAGTTATATTGTCTTTCAGGAAGGTTTCTTTGTTTGAGAGTGATTCTTGCTATGTGGCCCCGTTGGTCTTAAATTTGTAATTCATCCGCCTCCAGAGTGCTGAGATTATAGCATGTACAATCACAACTGATGCCTTAATTTAGTGTTTTATTTTTTAATTTTTTATTTTGTGTATGTGTGTGATATATGTATGGCATGTATGTTTGTGTGTGTTTATATTTAAGTATGTAAGTACAGGCATATGTTTCATAGTGTAGAGATCAAAGGAAAACCTCAGGAACTCACTTGAGACAGGGTGCTTTGCTGTGTTGCAGATGCCAGGCTCCCTGGCCAGTGAGCTTCTGGGGACTGTCCTGTGTCAGCCTTCCAACTTACCATGGGATCACTGGGAATATAGAAACATGTGACTGTGTTTGCTCTACATGTATTCTAGGGATTTGAATTCAGGGTCTCACGCTTGTGTGGAAGACATTTTATCCACCGAGTCATGTCCCCAACCGTAACCTAGACATTTAAGACACTTTACATTCTATAGTCTGTGTCTTGTGTTAAGTACCATGTGTTTTTAAAATGTTATCAGATTTTAAATTTTACAAATTTAAATTTAAATTTAAACAAATGTTAAAATGTTTTACCATCAAGTCTATCAGATACGAAAACTTGGTTTTGGAATGCTTAAGTTACTTGCTCAAGTTCATACAGTTATAGGAAGTTTGTGTTGGGTCTTAGGATACTCTGATTCATATAACATTATGTGTTTAGATCTTATTGTATTGTCTCAGTGTGTGTATGTGTGTGTGTGTGTGTGATTTGTCCCAATATATGAAGCATCTATTGTGTTCTGCATAGTCTGGATGCTAGAGTTCTGTCAGTGAATAAAAAAGATGTTTGCATCTGTAGAGTGAATGTTTAGTGAGAAAAGACATAAGATAAAAATGTGAGTTAAAAGGAAAGATTAAGTGGTTTCAACAATAGCAATAAGAAAGCCATACTGTATGCTATAGGGGACTGTATCTATGAGGACAGTACCTGGGGGCCAGGTGGGCTTGCTGAGGAGTTAATGGTTGAGCTGACACTTGAACTCATCATTGAAGCAACTTGCAGGATTCATCTTGCAGTGTGAGGATGTTTTGAATGGGGAAAAGTCAGAGAGAGGGCTGTTCAGATGACAGCTCACTTGAGGTATGAGAAGTGAAGAGGAGCCAGTACCAGATTAGATTGGCTTCACAGGCCACTGTAAATTCTTTTACCGTGACTATAACAAGGGTTTGGATAGATGCTTCACAGTCACAGTGCAGAGGCAGAGGGGGCATGGTTTCAAATGTGTCAGAGTGGTTAGGCTAGAGGATGTGTGCAAGGGAGCAGATACAGTAGATGGACCAGGACGTGTGTGTGTGTTGTATCAAAAGGCCAGTAAAAAGGAAGGTGAGAAGAGGCAGGGCTGATTGATAAGTAGGCTTGTGGAGTCAGCATGCCAGAGGGAAGGAGCCCTATGCATAGGAGGTGATTGTAAGGGATGTGCCTGGCATGACACTGGAGTTGTGCAGGGGGACATCATGTGACACTGTAGGAGCATGGAGCCATGGCCAAGGGTGGAATCATTTTGGGGGAGCAGTGGAAGGATCAACTACTTGTGTATTGAAATCCTTAGGGATTAAGACAGGAGCCTGGGTGAGCAAGATTAAGAGTGAGCCAAGAGCTACAGCTATTGAAAGAGGCAAATGTGGCCGACATACCAGAATGCGTAAAGCCGTCCTGGACGTAGGAGATGGGTTTTGGCACTTTCTGTGCATCAGTTCCTCTGGTACTCATTCAGACTTCATTTCAGAATTTGCCTTCTCTTCTCTTTTCTTTTCCTTTCTTTCCCGAGTACCTCTAGTTTTAACCTGTTTAGTGCTTATTATTTAACTAGGTCTTCTGGTTCTCTTGTGGTCTTCCTTTCCACATTTTAGGATCATCGGTCATGTAGTTGCAGTGCCTCTTTGTTATCCTACGGCGGGGAAATGATTTTGATTTTCCAGTCAGGAGGTTGACATGTGGAAAAGAAAATGACAGTTTTCTCTGCTCAAGGACCCTCTTACCCAGTCTGTGCTCCGTCCAGGGAGTGGGGCTGGCTTAATGACTTTCTTCTTTGCCTGCCAGGATTATCTTGGCTTTGGAGAGTTGTTCCTAAGCTTTGATCACTCCATAATATTAGTGTCCCAAGATGCACAGCCGCCTCCTTCCCAACTGTTCCTCTCCTTTTAGAGAACAGCTAGCCTTCCGTTTAAGTTCTCACCTCCTCTGCCCACCTGCCGTGGCAGGCTGCCCAGTTTTTTATTGCCCAGCACTAGCTAGTGGGTGGGTACCTCTCTCTCTCTTCTCTCTCTCTCTTCTCCCATCCTCTTTCAGGTTGGGACTTAATTATGCTCCAAATATACCTTGAACACATAATCTAAAGATAATTGTATACAGTATTTTTATGGTGATTTTGTACAGGAAAAAACTTTCATAGTTTGCAGTTTTCTTCTTGTGTCACTGAGCACGTGCTTAGCATGAGTTTTGAATTTGGATTAGGGATGCTCCATTCACACTGAGGATCTGTGGGTGACGGCAGCTCTTGCTCCTTCACCTGACTCTGCATTCACTGTGGTTCCCTGCCCATCCATGTTGTTACCTGCTTATTTCTGGCCCTTTGGCTTGTGTTTATCCAGTCTTAAGTTTATTTTAATTCCTCTAAAAATATAACTCATAGGGATTTCCTACTTTACCGTTCACATCTATTCTGTGCCTCTGGATAGGTGGAGGGAAGGCAGGAAAGGATTCAGAATCTAGCTTCTGCTATGTTTCTAAAGGAAGCAGACGTGTATCTTCAGTAACTGAGAAACACCTGAGTGGTATCTTGGCCGTGAGCAGAGCTCAGCCATTGGGACAGAGGCACAAGTTCAGAAATCATTGCCATATATGCTTGAGGTGAGCTGGCGACACAGCTTGCCCTCTGCTGCTGCTTTCAGACAGAACGGCTGGGCTACCTCCTTTATGTGAGAGAAGGGAGCTGGGGATGTCACAAGCATCACATGTCAAGAATGCTGGATTACTGCAAAATGTAGAACATCCCCACAGCCCAGTCCTCCTCTGTTGGCTTCCTACCCAGTTCCACTATGCAGCACCAGGATCTCACCAAGCAACTCAGCAATTTACCCAAGAGCAGAACAGCTCAGCAGTGCATGTGTTAAAACAGGAATGAATGCAGAATATCCTTGCCAAGAGGTTCAGCCTGTTGTATCTGCTCATCTAGAAATCCACTTAAACAAACAAACAAAACAGCAGAAGCAAACAGACAAACCCCACTTGCTTTAAGCTTTATTATTAAGAACTAGACCCACAGACTTACTCTCTCTTTATCCAGCATAGCAGTAAACTGCCGGTATACACTTGTGTGACTTATGTATCTTTCTGCCTGGGGTGGGGAGCTGATGAGGAACCTAGACATGTTCTAGACCAGAAATTGCTTTACAGATGAAGGATGATGGGTGGTATGTCTTCAGGGATGCTGAGCTGGGCAGCAGAGGGCCCAGAACTAGGGACTGAGCCTCTGGAGGCAGGGGATTTTCTTTCCTCCCTACCAGGGAATGGCCGCCATGGTTTGCTCAGTGATTGAACCTTCCCAGATGGTTAGCCCCTTTCTATGGAAGTCACAAGACAGGACAAGAGATAAAGCACTTTGAAAAGAGGCCACTGAGTTTTCAGCAGCCATTGTGTGTGTTCCCTGGGAAACTTCTCCATGTAGTGACCTGCACTTTTGGAATTAGAGCACAGTTTTATTGCTATTAAGCAGACCAAGTTCATTTGACTTTCCCCCTTAAAACCATTTTTGTTGATAACTTACACGTTTTCAGCTAAGTGAGCATTCCCTGCACACCTCATGCTCCATGATGTACCCGAATTTCAGCTCTCAAACTTACTAGTAGATGTCTTACAGAGACCTAAGTCATTTCTGAGTTTTCCCGTACATTTTCTTCTAATACCCCAAGCCACCCTGTAACACAGGTAGAAACTGATGAGGGAAGAGTTGAGTCTTTAACATTTAAGTTATTAAGTTATTCTAGTTCGGCTCCAGTCCTGTCACTGGTAGCAGCTGCTGCATACACACCCCTGGCAGGTACCAGCCGCTGACTCATCCCTCCTAACTAAGATGATGGGGACACCCACAGAAACAGCTGACCTGAGCTAGTGAGAGCTCACTGACTCTGGACCGATGGCGGGCTAACCTGCATAGACCAAACTAGGCCCACTGAATGTGGGGGACAGTTGTGAGGCTTGGGCAGTCTGTGGGGCCACTAGCAGTGGGACCAGGATTTATCCCTAGAGTTTGAACTGGCATCTAGGAACACATTCTCTTTGGAGGGAGAACTAGCTCAGCCTAGATATGGGGGGGGGCAGGAGAACCTTGGTCTTGCCTCAAAGTGAAGTGTCCGACTTTGCTAGCTCCCCATGGGAAGCCTTACCCTTTCTGAGGAGTGCATGGGGGGTTGGGGTGGAGAGAAGGGCAGAGCTGGAGGAGGGGAAGGAGTGGGAACAGGGATAGCTATGTAAAATGAGAAAATATTGTATAAAAAATTCTTAATAAAAAAAAAGCAAAAAGGAATATAACTCGTATGTTCCAGTTGCTGTCTTTATGATTCCATCTAGGTTTGGCAGTATATTGTAGGTTATTTGTTTTAGTTTAGGGAACTCTTGCTGTGATGGAACACCACCATCAAAAGCAACTTGGGGAGGAAAGGGTTTATTTGGTTTATCCTGAATCACAGTCCATTGAGGGAAGCCAAGGTAGGAACTCAGATCAGGTGGGAACCTGGAGGCAGGTGCTGATGCAGAGACCATGGAGAGGTGCTGCTTACTGGCTTGCTCCTCATGGTTTGCTCAGCCTGCTTTCTCATAGAAACCAGGACCACCAGTGCAGAGTTGTCCCCGCCCAGAATGGCCTGGGGCCTCTCACATTAAACACTGCTTTTAAAAATGTGCTCTGTGATTGTCTACAGCTTGATCTCATGGAGGCATTGTCTTAATTGAGAGTCCCTCTTCCTAATAATTTCGCTTGTATCGAGTTGACATAAAAGGAACCAAGACATTAATGCTACCGAATTCCCCTCAGGCATGAGTCGCAATGGTTAGCAAGGATATTCTTACTGTTTGCTTCTGACTCATGACCATGGCTTGCTTCCGGTAGGGCCCCCCCCGCCCCGTGCTGGCTCTCGCTGTCTCCAGTACAGGCTGCTTCTCCCTCTGCCTTGTTTTCAGTCAAAGTTAAAGACACCTGGGAATTGGGTGGTTTCTGTGCCGAGAGTGCTAAGCAGCTGTGGCTGGAGCAATGCAGTAAATGCCCGGAGTCAGCAGCAGGAAGTGGCATCGCATTTCCAAGCCAGGCTGACTCAGATGCCCTTGCAGGTGGCCTTTCCTGGTAGGTGCAGCGCGGCGGACTCATCTGTCCTCTGGGGAGCATCAGGGTCACACCAGGGTTGCACCAGGCATTTTGCTTCTGACATGTTGCAACTGTGTCATCCTGGATTCAGTGATAGAGATGTTTTCTGCTAATAGACAGTGATGGTACATTCTGCCCTTGGGTGTTTGGGGTTATTCGAGGTGCTCTGTGTGGGTTAGAGCAGGATCTGTAATCCTTAACAGCCTGTCATCCTCACTTGTCAAACATTTACCAGAACTCCACATTGCCCGGGCTGCAAGTCCACTTAACCCCACCTACAGTTTTCTGACTGAAAGTGCATGAGGCATTTAAGTTCAAGACCACTAGAGGGCAGCACACCCACACGAGTTAACAGGAAGAGGGGTAGGAACTGCTTGGTTTTGATGAAATAATAAAGCACTTTCGGTGGGTTTGTTGGAGATGACGTAATATTTCTGTTATGAAAAACGTAGTGTATTTGTACAAATGGTACAAAATGGCAGACAGCGGCAAAAGTGATTTCCTTATTTCATTCTCATAGAAGTCTTGATTTGCATTTTGTATTCTACAATAATGTAGACTTCCTTTTGTAATTTGAAAAGTATTCCTTACTATTTACACATCATGTTTTTCTTTAATTGAATTTATTACAATCGAAATGGAACATGACTGTCCTGTAAACTCAGAACACGCCTAGACCATAAACTGAAATGGAACCGTACAGAGATGGAGAGGGCTTTTGGTTTTCTCCCTCAGGCATCTTCATGTTACCAGGTCAGCTGAGCTGGGCCAAAGCCAGTTATCTCCATTTATCCCCATTCCTCTTCAAGAGAAAAACATCCTTGGAAGACATGGGGTCTTCTGCAAAGAAGTTCATTAGCAGTGCAGAGTAACTGTAATCCAGCTTCTAAATTAACATGATGGATAAGAATAACCTGCCCAAGCCTGTGCCTCCCAAGCACTGACAACACATACTTCCGAAAGTTATAGGGATTCAGCTTGATGCCTGTGCACCCTTTGTGGAAAGTTTGCTACATTGTTAAGTATCTATGTCAAATAGCCTTAGTAACATAAAGAGTTCTCATTACACTTGGGACTGAGTGGAGCTCATGAATACAAAATTTAGTTAATATTTAATAATTCAGAGCGGGATGTCAGCTTTTGTATTAAAGTATTAGACTTTTGCAGGCATTGTACAATTTTCTACAAATTCTTCATTTTGTTGTTTGTGTTTACTTTTTATATTTAATAGCCGTCTTAGCTTGGGGAACTGTACCAAACCAGATCCTGAGCTCATGGGGCATTTGATGACCTTGGTACGGGATGGTGCTAGTGACAGTGGTGTGTAAAATGACGACTCTAGTGCTTTCTTAGTTCATAGCACCACAGGAAACAAAAGCAGACATCCAGTGGGCCTTGCTATCCCCTTGTAGTACAGGGAACTCACTCAGGCTGCTGGGTACACACATTCTCCACTTGACTCATTCCTATTGCTTCCTCAAGTTACATGCACTTGACGTTTGTCTCCTTCGTGGTGATCGAACACTGAGACCTGGACACGACCTTCGTCAGTGCTTCTGTCACACTGGAAAAATACCACCTCGAAAGCCAGGGAATCGCTCTCTTAATCCCAGCCCCTTTAGCAAATAGATGCAGTTTCTTGGATGTCAGTTATTCTCTATGGCTATCAGTGTCTTTCTAAAATGAGATCGACTCTATAGATATGTGGTAATTTCAGATGTATGTTTCCATAGACCTTATCCAGGGTTTGATGATTTAGTTGATTTTCAAGCATACACCTACTTGAGTCAAAGAACTCTGCAGAATTGCTGTTCATATCCAGAACCTCCCACTGTGTCTGGCCCACAGTGGTTAGCCAGTCATTACAGAATGAGTGAATTAATTACAATTGAGCGCTTAGCGATTTTAAACTCATCTCCTATGTATGTTTTAGATTTAGGTTTTGTTATATGTTTAGATGCATGTAGTTTCTTGTATAAATTTTAATCTATCCAGTACTTTTTTGTATTTATGCTATAAAAATATTCATTGAATCTCCCTAGTATGGTCAATCCTGTAAATACAGAAATGATAAAATATAGTTCTAGTCCTTGCCTAAAAGAGTTTACTTTCTACTTGTGGTGTACAGTAAGTAGGTGATCTGTTCATTTCAGTCTGCATCTTAGTACGGAATTAAATAGCTAAGTCTCGAAACTAGAGGTTACTTTTCTATTTCCTACTCCAAGTAATGGAAATGTCACCCCATTGGTGCTTTGGGGGTTGTCCTCCAGAAGAACACAGATATTTTAGGTCCTTGTTTGACTCAGTTTTGTAGCATTTGTTTCTATATCTTTTTTTGGGGGGGGGTCTTCATGATACTCTTGTTTCCTTTTCTGGGCTGGAGGCTACGTGAGTGTCCCATGTCTTCCCTTCGCCTGCATTCATGACTCATTTGAATGCATCCTCTAAGACAATAGCATGGTTCTTAATTGCTTCAGAGTGGAAGGGGATTGTTAACCAAGGTATTTGATTTGTAAGAAATTTGTGCATAAAGCCGTTTGCTATAACTGTCACCTACAAGATTCTGGTCTTTTCCATCTGTGGTAGCCACTAGAACTCCCCTCAAACTCATCTGATGAGGCTCATCTAAAAGAGTCTCCACACAGTTTGTTACTTTAACAGTTAGGGTTTTTCCTCCTGAAAGATTAGTTCTCTGATGCTACTTTTTATTGATCATTATGCACCAAACTAAAAAGATACCACTATCATAAGACTTTTGAGTGTTAGGCCAGATGTAAGTTTCCATTATGCTTCACCCTTCTTGTTTCCTACAATAAGTATGATTTACAAATAAGAAAAGTTCCTATATGGCATGCTGCCTCTGCTTTTCATAGACTGGAGCATCTTTACTCGTTCCACAGGGACACTGAAGTAAGACCTGTTCTGTCCATGTGCCCAGCACAGTCCCTGGTGAGTGATCTCTAGTTGGACATTCCTTATCACCAGTAGAACTGAATTCCTCAGATTGTGGACCAGAGTCTAAGTGTAACCTGTATCCAGCACACCCTGCATCCAGCAGTGGAGAGAAAGGAAGGGAAGGAGGCAGATAGTTAAAACAGGATTCTCAACCAGTTAAGGTGGCCAGCTGGCCCCATGAACACTTTAGGGGAACACAGGAAGCACTATTGACATTTTGCACATCCTTGATCCTAGTGCAGCTATTTATGGCAGCTGAAACTGTGGGTAAGGATGGCTTTGAACAATAGGCTTCTACCTGTGAGACCATTCCAGACTCCCCATAGACAAAGAGCTAAGTAGGAGGTGACCAAGAAGGACTGAGCTATATCTTGGTGGCTGGGATATAGTTAGGTCTCTGCCATGGTAAAGCTACAAGTTGATCTTGTAAATGTGTGACCCAAAACACCTGCAAGATCAGTAATGGCAACATTGGCCAGGACTAACAGCTTATAGACAGCCAATGTTACCAGCTAACAAAGCATATGTCAGAAATGGACAGAGGGGCCTCAATATCCCTTAACTTAGTAGGTAGCCCATGGACAGGGCATGGTGATCAACCTGGTAGGCCAGGTGACATGCAGAGAAATGCCCAGGGCCCCATTGTCTTGGCTGTTGATACTCTAGAGAAGTAACCAAGTTTAAGAGTTGCCTCACCTTTGTTCAGTTTCTGCCATAGCTGTGTAAAAACTTTAGACAAGGACTTCAACAGCCTTTGCCTCTCTTCGAAATGCTTTGCTCTCTTGGAACTTTCTCTCACTTTTCCTTAATTTCTAACTTTTCTGAATTCTCCTTTATACAGCAGGTTTTCACTTCCCATACTCCCAGGAATGTCTGTATTTTAATATTCAGTGGAATAAGACAAGGAAGAATGTGGTGGCCACAAATGTCTGGAAACCTAGATCCTTGGGTCACACACTACTGGGCTGTGATAGGTTCTGTCACACACAAAATTCCTCCGTCTTTGATATTTTAAGTCCAGATCAGCTGCCTTATAGATTAGCCAGTAGGCTAGATTGGTCTGATTTTTTTTTCATGGTTAGACTTGGGTTAAACATTTGGCAAAATAAAAACTATGTAAGGACTGTTGTGACTCTCTCTCATCACATTCTGTCATATGGTTCATAATGCCATTTTTGTCCCATTGGTGCCGACATTGAACTTATGTTTTAATCAATGAATTTATCAATGGAAAGGTTATCTCTTTAATATCATTGCTCAGGGATGGCTGGGACCACTTGTGGCCTTAGCATTCCTTAGTTACTCTTACTTGTATCAATTGTTACACAGACTAGAATCATTTGTGATTTTGTTATGTATTTCTCATTTAAAGCTGTAATACTCACTTTATATTAAAGTAAAGCATGTAATTGCCGCAGTAATTGTCCCGTAATTTTTATGCCAGTAGATTCAAGTAAAACTTCCATGCACTCCTCTCAGCGCAGTCTTTGTAGCGTGGGAAAGAGAGTGCCGTTTTGGGCCATGAGCAGAGTTTCACATGTCAGTGTTCCCATTCAGCTTTCTCTTGGGAAATCAGTCTGCTGCTGTTACAGATTAGACAGAAATAAACCATTCACTTTTTCTATTTTTCGATTATTATTATCTGTCATTATGCCTTTGTTTTTCTTTCTTTTCGTCATTTAATTGCACAATTGCTTTTAATGTAATATTTTCTGTGGCTATAAGTTTTATAACATTTGTTCATTAATTCTCTATTATGATAGCTGTGGATATACAAAGGACTCTGAATCAACTTGGAACACCTCAAGATTCACCAGAATTGAGGCAACAGCTGTAAGTTTTGTTTTGTTTGTTTGTTGCTTTTTTGGTCTTTTGAGACAGGGCTTCTCTGTGTAACTGCCATGGGTGTCCTGGAACTCACAGTGATTTCTACCTCTGCCTCTGGAGTGCTGGGGTTAAAGGTGTGCATCACCACTGCCAGCTTGTTGGTTTTGTTTGTGTTTGTTTTAAGACAGAAATAAAGAGAACATGCTTTTGTAGTGGCTTTTTATTGGGAAAAATTATGGAAAATTAATAAGACAGGAGGATTGCTGAGAATTTAAAGCCCGCCTGGGCTACAGAGTAAGTTCCAGACCAGCTTGGGCTATACAGTGAGACTCTGTCTCAAGACTTACACAAACACACACACACACACACGTGCGCGCACACACACACATGCACACGTGCGCGCGCGCACACACACACACACACACACACACACACACACACACTACATATGTTTCAGTAAATATGCCAGTAGAGAAATAATAATAGTACTTGGTGTGTTTTATAGATTTTATTGTGTTCTTCATCTTTTCTCATCTGAGCTTTGTGAAATGTGAGTGATATACACATCTAGAACCATTTCTAGTTTTCTCATAAGAAAAATCTCTCTTTCAGGTCCTTGATCTGCCGAATATTTTTCAGAACCTCTTAAGTCCTCAGCACTTTAATAGCTTCAGATTACAAGTGATACACACACACAAACACACATGGACACAGACATACACATACAGACACACAAACACATACATACAAGTACACTCACAAACATACATACATACACAGACACACATACACACATATATGTACACACACATACACATATATATATATACACACACAGACACACAGACACACAACATTATCTCCATATAACAATTAGCTAGAACAAAAGTACAAGGAAGCTATGAAAAGATATATAATAAAAACTCATATTTTTTAAAAAAGTACCATTGGAAGTATTTGTAGTATTCTGTAGTTTATATTTTATTTTCTACAATAGATAGATGTTGGGGTGAACCATAGCTAATATGCCATCACTCACTGAAATGCAATGCAATGGAAGTACATACTAAATAGTTACATTATTTTAGTGGAGTTAACAGTAGAAATTCTGAATCCATAGACATGATCATAGATGTTGCCTTTTGAGAACTGTGACTCTCCTGTTCCAAAGACTTAGAGAAGCATGTCTATGCAAGGGCGCTCGGTGTCTAGAGCTGTGAGCTGGGTACTTTGCTTCCTCTCCAGCTCTGTGCAGCCACCTGCATCTGAGCATCTTCTTACTCTGAGCCTCACTGACAGCCCATGTATAACTTAAGGAATGTACAAGGAAAGCCCTGGTGTCATTTCTAAGCACCCCTTTAATGTAAGATTATATTTTTGAATATCATGTCTTCCCATTAAAATTTGTACTTTTTCCTCCATGAGATACATAGGAAGATGCAGGTATAGGTGTAATTTATCCCCTTTCTTATATCCACTTCTGTTTATAAGGAAGCCCTGTTAGGTTTTCCACATCAAGTTTAACTACTAGTAAATCTGTACTATCACTGCTTCTCCTCCACCGTTATGCTTGTGGAACATAAGTGTTCACACAAAGAAATAAAACATGCAAGATATATCTCACACCTAGGCACTGTACAAAAAAGTCTTTCTTTTTCAGATGCCCTCCCAGGGGAGACAGAGATAAGATCTGTACACATACTCAGTCTCTCAAATATAAAGAACCAGATAGCCATCAATGTCTTGACGACATGCCCTTCTTACTGGAGTCATTTTTATGTATAGCCAATGATTTTTTGCTTATAAGCCAACTACAATTATTATTTATTTCTCTTAGCATGGTTATTCTGGGTGAATGAAGACCCTTCTATGTCATAGTTCTTAGTATTTGACAAAAAAGAGTAGAACCTAAAGATATGGTTTGAAAGAAGAAATTGACAGCCCGTTCAGAAAACTATGAGTGCTTTTACGGTTTATAGTTTGAAACTATAAATACTTTGACAAAAAACTAGTTTTTCTACAACCTTTTACTATGGTTAATACATGTGGCAGAGATTTTCTTTGGCTATACTGTGTTTGCCTTTTGTTTCTCTTTTTCTTTTTTCATTTCACTTTAGGCAGCAGAAGCAGCAATATACTAACCAACTTGCGAAAGAAACAGATAAGTACATTAAAGAGTTTGGATCACTGCCCACCACCCCCAGTGAACAGGTACCGGGCTTTCAGACTCATATTTTGATGTAGTGAATGTAAAAGAAATTAAGTGCATGGTCGGATCTTTGAGCGATGATGCTACAAAGGAAGTTAGGCAGCCAAAAAAGTGGTATTTGAGATTAGTTACCAGAGCACAAAACTGTATTTAGTTGTTCAGGTAGTATCATGTGGTTCCATAAAGCAGAAATTATTTCCATGGAGCTGCTCTGGCCCATAATTAACTGCTTGCTGAGAAAATGCCTCCTATTTAATTGCTTCCTGGCTTTGCAGGGCTCTCGCCACACACACCCCCCTCAGCATGTACACACTCAAGATGTGCCTGAGGGTACAGTTAGCTCCTTGCTTACTTACTGCAAGTTATTATAGATATAAGGGTATAGGTTTTATTTGCCTAAAAGGAGGATTACCTAAAATTAGCCTTAAGACCATGACCCCCTTATCAGCCACTATGAAAGTCTAAGGTGAGAAATCCTGCAGGGCAGGTCTTTTGCCCAAGATAAAAGTGCAAGTGTTTGCACGCATTAGAATGGTGTCTGAGAGTCCATCAGATAGTGTCTGTAACTGGATGGAGACTGACTGGCAACTTTAGAATCAAATAAAGAGCCAGAGTAGCGAAGCAGCTACTGTAAATCCTAGTGAGCTTCTCAGTTTGTTTCAGCAGGCTGTTTCTTTCTCCCTTCCCTCTAGCGTCAAAGAAAGATTCAGAAGGACCGGTTAGTGGCGGAGTTCACAACATCTCTGACAAACTTTCAGAAGGCCCAGAGGCAAGCTGCTGAGAGAGAGAAAGAGTTTGTCGCTAGAGTGAGAGCCAGCTCCAGGGTATCGGTGAGTAGTGGGAGTGATGTGGTAAAGCTGTGGCCTTTGCAGCATCTTGGTGTCTGTGACACTCCTTAATCTGGGACTCTTTTAAGGAATCTCTCCTCGGGTTTTAAGAAGAATAGTGTTGTGTATTGTTGTAGTTACTTCTTGTGGAGCATTAGCAGAGTATAGACTACATAAAAATGGAAAAACATGTTTTTAATTAAAGGTTAGATGTCAAGTCCAGGTGGCCTTTTCATGGCAAGTCAGTTTGGTGCTTGGGTGTGTGCCAGGGCATGGTGATGAACTTAACGCATATGCCAAGGAATTCTGAGAATGAATATGAGCCTGGAAAGGGTGATTGAAAGGATGATCTGAAGTGAACTTTTGAGTTAATCTAGTCTTACATTCTCACAGGACCCACTATTAGTTGATGTTTCACTCTTTAATGTAGAGGTTTCATGATGACATTAAGTATTAGCTAAACTATATTTATTATTTTGTCCTTATAAATAGTTAGTGAATTCCCTCCTTGTCAGTTTAATATATTATTTTGTCATTACTTAAGCAGTTGACCTAGAAAATTAGAACAAGAAATTATTGTTCCCTGCTCCTATTGCACATGTACACACCCATATGTATGCACACACATCCATGCACACACCCGTATGTATACATGCACACACTGTATATATATACACACATCCATATGTATGCACACACACACCATATGTATGCACACACATGTGCACACACCCGTACACACACACACACACACATGCACACACCCATATGAACACATACCCACCTAAAATACAGATAAGTCATCTTAAGGGAAAATATAAGTGTTGTTTACTTGTCCTTATTCTTGCTTTCTTTCCATCTCCTAACTAAATTATTCAGGGTGGTTTTCCTGAAGACAGCTCAAAAGAAAAGAATCTTGTGTCCTGGGAAAGGTAAGAAATAAAAAAAAAATTATAAATCAGCATATAATCTTTCAAGTTTTATATATTATAGTCCATGAAGCAGAATGAGAGCTTTTATTGTATTATAGCATAAATAGCTTATTATATATAAATAAATAATAAATTTGGGAAAAATTAAATAATTATAAGGTATTATATAATGTGTAAATAGATCACCCAAATAAAATTATTTATTTAATTTTAAGACTAAAATATTCTTATGTCAAGTTACCAAGTATAATTTTTGACACTTAAGTGATCCTAAACCTATATATGATTAAATCATAAGTATAATTGTTAGGAAAAATCTTAAGACAAGCCGCTCGGCCGGTGCAAAGAAATCCAGTCAGACCAGATTAAAACACATCAAATGCCCGTGTTTGATCAATGTGGCATGCCCAGGTGGCCGGGAAAGCGTGGCAAGGGAGAGAGACACAGAAGGGGATCCACACAAACCCCAAAACCACGCTTTCTTCTTTCCAGCTCAAGCCTAAATAGCCTGGGGAGTGGTCCTGACCTGGGGAGCTGGAGTCCAAGCCAGGGCAACTGCCAGATCAGGGGCTTCCAATCATCCCAGACTTCTTGGATATAGAGGTGTTGGAGGGCTGGGGTGACACACCCAGCTTAATATTACAATAATGAAAATGGAATAAAATTTGAATAAATATCTATTTATACTTAGAAGTTTTTGTTTATTTATTGAGTTTTTTTTTTGTTTTTTGTTTGTTTGTTTGTTTTCTCACTGTGTAGCCAGAACTGGCCTTCAATTCCAGATCTGTCTGCCTTAGCCTGTTGCATACTGGGATTATAGGCATGCACCACCATGCCTAACTTATTTCAACACTTTTAAAATGAGCTATATTCTGGTCTTGAGGATGAAAATGTCCTGTTTAGTGGGTAATTTGTCTTCTTTCTTTCTTTTTAGCCAAACACAGCCTCAAGTGCAGGTCCAAGATGAAGAAATTACAGAGGATGACCTCCGCCTTATTCACGAGAGAGAGTCTTCAATCAGGCAGCTGGAAGTAAGCCCCACGGCCTTACCCTGCTGCTCCTCTGTCTCTGAGCATTTTCACAGACCTGGATGATGCCGGGGAAGAAAACGCTAAGAACATCTGTCAGTTTGGTGAAATTTCTAGTATAGCATTTGGAATAATTCCTGTTTAAGAACTCATGCTGTTGGTGCTAGGGCGAGAGGCCATATGTTAAATCATTCACAGCTCTCCTTCGCGCTGAGAAAATACCATTCTAGAAGTAAGCATCTGTCCAGGGCCTTTGGGAAACTGACATCCTTTGGCCTGCGTAAGATGTTTACAGCAGCATGGAAAGTGCTGTGTCCGGGTGTCGGCTGTATTGGAGATGAAGGATTTCTTAAGCTGTAGTTCTTGTGGAACTGATCTAGCCCCCAAAAAGTGGGCTAATACTAGTTACCAGTGGCTACAGTTCACTGCAGGTCTTCCATGTGCCAAGGCACTGTGATAACTGTTAATTTTCTCATTCTGTCCTCATAAAAGCTCCTTACACTTGCTAACTATGTCATTATCACTAGCACTTTACAGATGGCGGAACTAAGGCCATGATAGACGGGCAAAATCCTTACACACTTAAATAAAGAGAGTCTTTAACTGGAACAAAGAAATAGGTATCTATTGAAGAAAAATAAAGCTATAGTTTCTTTAGCCAATAAATTTATAATTTGTTTACTCACTAGTGACATTTATAATTTCACTATAGTGTGTTGGGTATTCAAATTTATTAATGTAGGACTTTACATTTATACATAATGTTTTATTCATTTATAATTTCACTATAGTCTGTTGGGTATTCAAATTTATTAATGTAGTACTTTACATTTATACATAATGTTTTATTACATTTATACATAATGATGGGTGATTTTTTATTGAAATATAAGAATATCAATATTCTTTAAAAAATATTTCATTTAACAAGAAAGTTTATCAGGTTGGACTTAGTACCTTCTTCCATTATAGGTCCTTAATTTCCAGCCTACGTTACTTGATACAGCAAGTGTCACAGATTTACGTTCGATAACTAGTGACCATCCAGGAGCTCTTTTGTTAGGGTTGCTTAAAGTAGTATATTTTTTAATGCTCCCAAAGTTTATATATTGCTTCTAAATGCATATTTATATATGTATGAATAGGGATAAATTTCTTCCTTTCTTTTTCTTTTGAATTTCCTTATTTGTGGGAGTGGGAACTAAATTTCTAATAATGCATAATGCATGCTTTTTTTGTCTTAGGCTGATATTATGGACATTAATGAAATATTTAAAGACTTGGGCATGATGATTCACGAGCAAGGAGATGTGATTGGTGAGTCCTGCTGGTGTGGACTGTGAGGCAGGCACAAGTTACCCGAGTTCACCTGCAGCAGCTTTCTCAAGCAAGAAACCACATCCTTTCTGTCTCTTTGGGCTCCTCTGAAATCAAAAGCGTGGTCTCTACGGTTTGCTGCCCTTGTCTCTGTTTGCAATCCTGCTGATTGAAGCAAGCTTCACTTGCTTCAGAAGCTAGGAGCTTAATCAGGACCTCCTGCTGCTGAGTCCCTGAGGCCCATGTGGCATCCTAGCCTACTTCCAGGGCTTCAGTTGCCTTTTTATCCACGTCTGGTGCTCATCATGCTGAGGACTGGGGGAACTCATGATATTTGTAGCTGTATATATTGTCTTGTTTTATGGGAAATAGTTAGATATTTGCCTGGTCATTAGTCTGACTAACTACCAAATAGTTTTTCATAGACTAGTGTAGCTCACTTAAATGATAGGGTACTGAGACCCTTGGCATTAAAGCTTTAGGTTTGGGATGTAACCATGGAAATGGGTGGGTAGGTGGGTGGAATAATAGACAAGGTTGTTTAAAAATAAGTGTAAGACTATACTTTCAGGGATCATTTCTATAGTTTGTTTAAAAATAAGTGTGGGAGCTGGAAGGAGAGTCCAGTGGGTAAGAGCGCTTGTTGTGCAGGCATGGGGGTCTGAGATCAGAGTCTGCAGGAGAGAAAGCCTGCTGTAGCAGCACATGTTCCTGACCCCAGAACTGTGAAGCACAAAAGCAGGATCTTTGAGGTTTGCTCCCTGTAAACTTCAGGTTCAGCGAGAGACCCTCTCTCCAAGAAACAAGGTGGGGACTGATAGAGCAGGACACCAGACATCCTTCTTTGGCCTCTGTACACACAGAGGCATGTACACAAGTATACTTATGCACATACAGCATGCAAACACACACACACACACACACAGTATGGTAAGACTGGAGAGATGGCTCAGTTGGTAAAATAGCTTGGTTCTCAAACCTTGACGACCTGAGTTTAGATCCCTAGTACCCATATAAAAAGATTTAGTAAAATGTGGGCACCTGCTACACTTGTCCTAATCTTAGAACTAAAGAGGCAGAAACAAGGGCATCCCTAGAGCTCACTGACCAGTTATTCTTGCTGAATTAATGAGCTCCAGATTTACTGAGAGGCTCAGTCTCAAAAAGTCATGAGAAAGACATCTGAGGAAGACAACGGAAGTCAATCTATGGCCTCCACACCCATGTGTACGAGTATGAACGCACGCGTGCACGCGCACGCGCACACACACACACACACACACACACACACACAGAGTAAGTGGTCGGTTTATATAGAGTCCAGGGTATTGGTTAGAAGGGCTCAGCATCGAATAATGCAGTCACCAGCTGTGACACTCCGAGAAGGATGGGAAAGAACATTGCTGAGTCGGGTCAAGATAGTCAAGAACTGAAGAAGCTACGAGAGCTCTGAATGGTGAATGTCTGCTTCCAGGGAGGGCTGGAGGAATATGACACAATGACCTTTAAAACTTAGCGTCATAGGGAGGAGCAAGAGCCTCCAGTCAGCAAGTCAGTGTCTGTTCCACCCCGAGGTTAGAATAAAGTAGAAAGGAGGGCCCATCCTGTGAAGTCCTGAGGGTCCTGGGTGGGAACTACACTTTACTGCAGTCAGGTTAATGAAAACAGAAATCAGATTTTTGCTGTGAAAGTTGACCTCTGTAGCATGCAAAGTAGGTAGAGCATTGTGTTTTGGTGAATGACTTGAGGTGGGTTGCAATACAGAAACAAATACAAAGCTGAGGAACACTAAGAACTAGCAGGACAGTTCAAATAAATAAATATACAAAGGACTGAACTCTAGTGTTTATATCCTTCCTTGGTCCTGAGGGGGACTGTTCTTTGAGAAGCTGAGGTAGCTTTTTTCCTATGTGATGATGAAAGTCTTTGGGCGTGGGGAGAAGAGGGTTGATCTGTTTTGCACATTGGTTTTGAGATGGTGCAAGCTCTAGGGTTAGAAACCAACAGGAGCTTCTGCTGTGCTGATCTGATATTTGCAAAATGGCAGTACTTTTGTTGTGTCCAGTAGAGCTATAGAAGATGATTAAGGTTTATGCATTTGTATATTGGTTAGATTATGTCTTTTTCTTAAATGTCTCCTGAATGAAATTTGGTGGTTTATTATTGGCACATCAGTTCGTGTTCAACAGTTCTATGTGTGTGTGCATTTTTATTTTAAAGACAGCATAGAAGCCAATGTAGAAAGTGCAGAGGTACACGTTCAACAGGCGAACCAGCAGCTGTCAAGAGCGGCAGATTATCAGGTAAGGTTAACTCTGATCCATTTTCTTATAACTTAAGAGTTTTGACTTACACGTGGAGTAGCTGCAGAGGCTGACTTTAAAATTCTGTGGAAGGGGAGGATCAGAAATGTGCCAGTCAATGTAAAATTGGTTTGGACATGTTTATTCTCACATTGAGCACAGAGTTAGGAAATCAGGCCGGAAGAGACTACTACTCCATGCTTTTCCCATTGCGCGGGGCCCTGCAAGCATCACGGGTGGCAGGGTGAGGTAAAAATGAAACTCGGGTCAGCACAACGTAACTGGTACTAGATCAAAAACTTTTGCTAAGCAGTTTATTTTTCACATAGTTAAACACAGCAAAACTTTGGGGAAAAATTTCCATGTAAGAATTACCACAGCAAAGTTTCAGGCATGGCTACACCAAAGTTCATCTCTTTAGCAAAGCACCTGTGACCTTCACACAAGAATGAGTTCTATTGGCTGAGAAGCAGTGCCCAGGAGTCTGGGCCTATGGAGGAAGGGTTTGTATTATGCATAAAGATGGGTTCTGTTGACTAACAACCAACTCTCAGAATTCTGGTGGACTCCACGAGGGCTGGCTTTACAGACCAGTGAAGATTACCAGGTAGTAACATTGTCCATTCACATCTTTCTGCATGGAAAACAGTGTTAGTTTCTTCCATTGAAGAAAATAACAATCTGTGAATTTAACAATCTAGGTTTTCTAGTGCTATCTGTAAGCTGTGACCTCTACATCCCATGATAGTCTCTGATGATACAGTGACAGCCCAACATAAGAAGAGACCTCTTGGGTACCCTTTCCCCTCATTTCCCATTCTTCCCTGTTAATTTTTATTTTTGATTTTTTTTTAAAACAGAGTCTCTCTATGTAGCTCTGGCTGTCCTGGAACTCAACGTGTAGACAAGGCTGACCTTGAACTCAGAGCTCCACCTGTCTCTTCATCCCAAATGCTGGGATTAAAAGTGTGTATCACTCCTGTCTGACTCACCACTTTTTCTTTCTTGTCAGTGGTACTCCAGACTGAGTGACAGATGTCTTTGTACTAGAAAGGTCTCTCCAGAGTCTCTGGAAACTATATTAGCTAGGAGAAACATTAATCATTACATACTATGTCATCATGTAGCAGAAACTTTTCAAATAGAGATAAAATTGTTTCTCAAGGTAATCTCATTAACATGGGGAGTCCATGTATCTGAGAAATATAAATCTTGCTTCAGATACTATAAAGATATCATGGCTGTGAACTATTAACAATTTTGCAGTACGTAGATCTTTGTTCACTAAGAGTGAGGCAGGTCTGTTCTGCAGCCTCTGAATGCCGTCACAGCACAGCATTGGTTTCCCTCTTACCACATCAGTTTTTTGTTGCTGTTGTAATTACCCCTTTCATGGACCGTGTAGCTACAATATTGTCACTTCTTAGATATTTTCCATTGCTTTTTATTTTCTTCTTAACCTGGAAACTTAAGTGAGTGCGATTTTTTCCCTACCAGGTAGACCACTATGTATTTGGCACTATGTAACACTGGTGCATTTGGGGGGCTATTCTTTATCCGTTTTTCTAGGTATTCTCAGTGTACCACTTAAACCAGTAGCTTTTCTTTTTTTCTCTCTCTTCTTTTACATTATGGGGGTTTGAAAGAGAACATGGAATCTAACCCAAGGCCTTGTACACTAAGCAAATGCTTTGCCACTGCACAATGTGTACCTGACATGGTTGCTTCTTTCATCTACTGTCTGTCTGTCTGTCTGTCTATCTATCTATCTATCTATCTATCTATCTATCTATCTATCTATCTATCAGTAAATTTTATTATTTAATTTATGCACATTTTACTGCTCTAAAGGTGGTTAAACCCAGGAGATTGAAGCTTGAAAGTGAGGTAGATTAGAGTCTTGTGCAATAGCCAGCTTTATTCCGAGCACCAGGCAATTCATACTCAAGGTTAAGCAGACTCACCCGAGCAAAGTGTACAATTTAAGGACAAGTCACACGTGGCAGAAACTTGTTTTTCCGTAGAGGCATACAAACAAATAACAATAGCCAGTTGTAATGAATAATCTAAAGTAAACTCACCTATATGCCACACCTGGGAGGAACATTAAAGCTCATTCCAAGAAAAATTCCATGTTTTTTCTTTAAAGGAAATAAGGTCATAAAACTCTTGTCTTGTTTTCTTGGTGTTTTCTCACAAGCACTCAGCATTCCCCTCCCATGATTCTATTCTTAGACCATGTTCTGACAGTGTGTGTTGGTGTTTTGCCTGCATATGTCTGTACACTACATGCATGAGTTTACAGACAGTTGTGAGCTACCATGTGGGTGCTTGGAATTGAACCTGCATCCTCTGGTAGAGTCATCAGTGTTCTCAACCACCAAGCCATCTCTCCAGGCCCAGTTTCTTCTTTCTTAAGCTCAACCATACTCCCAGGAAAGCTACCAGCAATTAAAAATAAAAAAATGCTCCTTGAATTGCAACATTTATTCAAGAAAAATATTTCTTTAAAAAAAAGTGTTGTATAGGTTTTTAAGAAGAAAAATTGCAACCCTGAATGCCAGGGCTGCAAACGGTTCCTGAAGTAGACAAGTTACTCTCAGCTCCTGTGGAGTGGCCTCACCAAATCTGTCACTGTGTCTTGTTCTTGCTTCTGCAGCGCAAATCCAGGAAAACCCTTTGCATCATCATTCTTATCCTCGTGGTCGGAATTGTGATTATCTGTCTCATCATATGGGGACTGAAAGGCTGAATCGTGAAGGAGTGGACCGCTGCATGACGTCGTCTAGGTGATGGAGGCAGATTCTTGTGATCACTTTCTACTATTATTAAGGCTGTGGTGTAAAGGATGTTCCCATACTATGTCATTTTTGTTGGGGGAAGGAAGTTCTTTCGGATTCGATCTGATAATTTCTAATACTGAAGGTTTTTCTAAATACCATTGCTGGTATAGAATCCATGCTTTTGAGTTCAATGACTGTTGGATTTTGCTCACATTGTGTATGACGTTCATTTATAACTTATTTATATTGTTTGACTGAGTTTGGGGAATCATTTGATTGGTATGTGTATTCTGCTTGCACCCCTGCACTGTGTAACATGAGCCCAGATGTACTGTCTATTTTTTAAAATTCAGGTTTAAATTGGATTTGTCCAGCCACTGTTCTCAGTATCAGAACCATACCTATTTGTGGGACACTTTGTCCCCTGTGGTCCACAGCAGTGCCAATCATTATTGATCTTTCATTATTGGATTGCTTTCGTCCTCTCTGAATAGAACCCATGAACCAGTTCCCAATGTATATATACACATTTTCTGTGGTTTTGTGTAGGAAAGACAGTAAGGATAGCTTGTCTTCACATGTGGGCTGTTCAGTTCAATGTGTCCTGAGGAATGCATAGGGACTGGAATGTTTGGTGTAACTTGGAGTAATTGCCTGAAAAATCTATACCAATATCTATTATGTTTAGATGCTAAAGATTCCAATTTCTTATTGCACTGCACAGTCTTCATACTGTGGGTCTGCATTCTACAGAATACTGATTAGATGTGTATCTTTGTGTCATCATCACAAATACCTTTCCCACACTTGCAGATTTGGAACTTAATTTTTGCACAAGTTTTGACACTTAAATTTATAGTTTATTTAGAGTGCCATTCTTTTTTTAACCATATTTTATTAGCATAAGAATCAGATGTCTGCCAATGAACTCACTTGCCTTTTTAAATCAATGTTTAATGCATTAATCTGAATGCTGTAAAAGGGGTTATCTTGTTTAACATTTGTGTTTTTATAATGTCATGTTATAGCAGTTTGCTAGTGAAGGCGTTGTTTAATGTGGCAGCTCTGGAACTTTTAAATGGGAACAAGTGAAATAGTAACTAAATAATTGTATCCTCGCAAGCAGAATAAAGATGATTTCGGAGATGTCTGCTAATTCTGACTCCTGGGGACTCCTTTTGTGCGACCTTGGTTCCCTCATATTCGCTGCTGAAGAAAACACGTGTGCTTTGAGGGGACATCGCCCACATTTCTGGATCACTGGTTGACATTTTGAATTTTCAAGTATCAAATGAGTCATTTACTGATAAGTGGAAGTTGCCTCATATCTTAGTATAGCTTTCTTTGTTCTGTAAAAGCAACAGCAGAAAATGTTTCTGTGAGAGATTGGTGGGAATGCAGAGGCTTTCTGGTGCTAGAGTCAGACTGCTTCAGCCTCCTGCAACATCACGGTTAGGATGACAATCCAAGGAGAATTCATGCAAGTGCTGCCCCCCGCCCCCGGCCTGGTCCCACAATGTCTTCTCTCCCAGATGTGCTAGAGCATGTGCTGTGTCAGAGCTGCCCTTTGTCGTTAGAGAGTTTCGGTGGCATCTACGAACAGCTTTGTGCCAACTAACAAGTTTGTTTTCATGTAGCCCGTGCCGTTTTCTGCTGTGCCCTTCATAGCGAGTGCCTCACAGCCGCAGAGCACTTTCAAACACTGGGTATCACCTTAGCCACTGTACTAAAAACTTGATATTAAGTTATTGTTTTAGATGGGTCAATGAACAGTGATCTAAGACAGCAACTTTAGCTGCTTGTATTCTTCTAAAGAGCGCTAATTTGAGGAAACTTTTACAAGATATTTAAAACATAAAACCTAGTTTTGACTGAAACAATTTAAACGCAAAATATAACAGAAGAGCTAAGTGAGAAAGCAAAAAGCTGGAGGCTTCCCTCAGGTCAGTTTTAGAATTTCTCTGAAATGTCTTAAATTCTTTTGTTATTGAGAATTTCATATAAACATACAATGAAATGTGTCGTATGTCATATTTAGCCTCTATCTGTTCCACTAACTCTGCTCATATCCTCTTCACCATGCTTCCCTCCCAACTGTATGTGGTTTTTCATTATTCATTTTATTTATGTTTTTATAGCTCACAAAGTCTTGTTAGTTACAGATGCGTGAGTGTGGTGCCCTCTCTGGGAGCGTGGCATTCTACCCATGACCACATCCTTAAAGAAGATTACCCCCACCCCTAGCAACTATAAGCTGCCATTAACTTCTCAGTAAGGGGTGGGATGTGGAGATGACCATCCTGCCTGCGGGAGTTTGGCTGGCTTGATCACGTGCCATTCCTGTGCAGGGGTTCCCAGCTGCTGTGAGCTCATGGGTGTAGCCTGTGAGAGGACAGCAGTCCACAGCTTTCCTGCCCACCCTCCAGCTCTTACACCTCAGCGCATCTTTACACTGGAAAATAAAGTGAGAGGTTTTATGACTGAATCCTATTCAAGCTGAAGGAATTTCTCCACTGAGTATCATGTTGTTCAGTGTTCTCAGACAGGACTGAGTGAGATTACCTGGCCTCTTAAATTGAATGACAGTTTAACGTTAAAGTGTTCAGGTTATTAAAATATAATAAAAAATATAATTTTGCAGAAGAGTTGATAGTGAAAGATTAATTGTTCCCTTTGAATATAGTGCAGTGTTTTTCAGTGGGAATGGCATCTACTGTTATAGATGTGGGCACAATTAGGGCAAAGGGTGGAACTAGAAGCCACATGCTCTGTCTCGAGGAGGCCCCCTGAGCATGCCAAGGACCACAACAGCATCTGTAGAGGTGACTGCTAACACCACACCTTGAAGATATCACCTTTGGGCCAGTCATGGTCCTTACCACTTTTGGTAAAATTTTGGATCCAGAATGTTTTAAATACCAATATGTTTAGATAAATCTATCATGAAAACAAAGTGTCTCAGTTCACTTTTGGCTCATGAAATGGGTTTTAGCGAAAAAAAAAAATCACTCAGAATATTTTGAACTTTATGTAAGTTTTTGTTTCTTCATGCAGAGACATGACGTTCATGGTGAAAAATAAAAAGTCATTGCCACATGTAAGAAACCAATTTGATGTTGACTTCCATTGGACAGTGCAAAAGCCGTTCCTGGGAATTGTCCTCAGTGCTGGAGCGAGCAGTGACTTTTTCTCCAGCCCCAAGAAAAGCTGTGTGTTAGGACAGCTGCATCCAGCAGTTTCTTCTACTTCACTTCCTTGTGTTCCTCCCCACAATAGTTTCTCAACAGATGCTTGACTTAATTTGGCAATAATTTGGGGTCAGCTTTTTGCCAGGGTACTACATGTCTGGGCATAAAGGTTATGAATGAACCAAATGAATATAGTCCTTTTCATTTAACATATAAAAAAGCACTTAGTATAGGGCCTGGGAATGCGGCTCAGTTGGTACAATGCTAATGTATCACTCACAAGGCCATGGGCTCAATCTTTTTTTTTTTATTGATTTTATTGAGCTATACATTTTTCTTTGCTCCCCTCTCCTCCTCTCCCCTCTCCTTCTACCCTTACACCACATAAACCAGTCAGAACTCCAGGAAGTGTAATCGGAATGATCAGAAGTTCAAGGCCATCTTCCACTACAGTGAGTTTAAGGTCAGCCTGGGCTACACTTTACACATCATGAGAAAATGGGAGGAGGGAAGGGGAGAAAGGGAGTGCAGAAGGATGAATTACTCTGGGGCCACTGGGCACTTAAACAGTTGGCCATACTGCCCTAAGGACCCATCTCTCTTGTTGCTCCTATTGCCCACTCGTAAAGTGACTGAGTTTCCTTCTCTTTCCTCATTTAGAAGACCTCTGGAAAATCAAGTTTTCTAGAAAGAACCCATTTTGACAGTCCATCTGAAAAGCCACCAAACAGTTGTTCTTCTGTCTGAGGCTGGACTCTGTATCTGGAATAACAGATCCCACGTTTATAAGACATTCACAGAATTACTGCTTCCAGCAGAGGGCAGAACTGTGTAAGGAAGGAAGCAAGGGGAATTTAGAATCTATTGCAACACAGTACCCTCAAACAAATGCATTGAGTATGCGCCTTGCAAAATATATCACAATGCTTTAAATTGAACTTTACCCCAACCTCAGCAGCTGTTGTTTTGCCTTTAGTGAGAATGGGGTACAGAAGAAAATCCTCAGCCAGGCAGTCATCCATACTTGGAATCCTGGCACTTGGGAAGGGAAAGCAGGAAGGTGGGGATTTAATGCTAGCCTCCAGCGAACACACAGAAAGGCCCAAGCCAGGTTGAACCCTGCGACCGTGTCTTAAAAACAACCAGAAAATGGAGAGGGAGGAAAGAGGTAAGGGAGAGTGACAAGAGCAGGAAGAGCAAGGAAGGGTGAAGACTCACCTAATAGCTGATGCCAGCGTAAATTCCTGCGATTCGCATGTTCTGTCAACGTGCTGCTTTTAAAACATTGTCTTCGTAATCATTTTATTGTGATTTGTGATTAGCACACCCACAAAAATGTGATTCAGACACACACACACACACATAAGTTAGCCAATGAGCATTACTATCTAAGTAATTCTGATTTTAAACACTAAAATCAAGCTAAATAACCGACCCTGTGGCTTCTGGCAGGGTTTTAAGAATTTAGCCATTTAATTACTCAGACTGGGCTCCTGTAGGCCTTGTAGTGACAACATTTTTTTTCATGTGAGTGGTAGAAGTTTTCAAAACCAGATTTCCTGTGCAGGCCCTGCATGTATAACACCCCTACTTGTTTTCAAAACCAGATTTCCTGTGCCGGCCCTGCATGCATAACACCCCTACTTGTATTCAAGGGAGTCCTCTAGAACTGAACTGAGTATTTAAAGAAACTTGAAAGAGCATCACTTCCCACTTGGACCAACCCAAAGTACAAAGTTTTAAGTGTTTACAGTAAGGACCGCTAGACAGTAGTTGCCCCTCCAAAGGCTGTGGGCATCGGCAGAACGTTCAGAGATGAACTCACTGGGCCTCAGCTGAGGTGTGCTAGCTCCTTGTCTCTCTTCAGAATGTCTGCTTCGTATCAATGATTTAACAGTAGAACTGGGATCCTGAACTTTGACAAAGAATAGTCTAAAAGTCAGGGACCTAACCCAAGTAAGGTGGGAGATTTATTCTTTTTAAAATCTTGCATCACTGAAGAAGAAGTGGTGAAAGCTTCCAGGTCCAAGCCAGTCTTTCCATCAGTGGGGATGCAGGAAATAAAGCTATAATGAGGAACGTATTATGATTTAGTTCATTTCCCAAAACTAGGTGTTATGGTCCTTTGGTTTATATGAAGGTGCCTCAGTTTCTTTTCTTTTTTTCTTTTAGTTTTGGTTTTTCTAGACAAGGTTTCTCTGTAGCTCTGGAGCCTGTCCTGGAACTAACTCTTGTAGACCAGGCTGGCCTTGAACTCACAAAGATCCGCCTGCCTCTGCCTCCCAAGTGCTGGGATTAAAGGCGTGTGGCACCACCACCTGATGGTTACCATGTTTTAAATATGTGATTTAATATGCAGTGGGGTTCAGCCCATGGTTTAATAATACAACCTTTGTTCTTCATCTAGTTTTGTCTGAAATGCATTGACGTTTTCATTGTTGTTGATGTATGTATAATATAATAGCATGTGGCCTTTATGGCTGATATTTTTAATTTAATTTCTTAGGCGATTCACCCCAGGTAGTACATTTACATAGCCAGTGCTTTTTTGAAATGTGAATATGGTTCCATAGTGTGTATTTACCATGGTTTATTTAACTGCTGAGAAACATCTGACCTTCTGTGTTATTATGAGTGAAATAGTTATGAACATGCATATGCAGGTTTTATATTAGTAAAATTTTCCTTTCTATGAGATAAACGAGTCACAGTACAATTGTTATGTCATGTGCTAGTTGAACACTTATTTTTTATTATTTTACTTTTATTATATTAATGTGAATATGTATTTTGTCTGTGTATCTATGTCTGTGTACCACATGCATGCCTGACACCTGTGGAAGCCAGAATATGACATAGGAGCCTCTGGAACTGAAGTTGCAGATGGTTGTGAGCCACCATGTAGGTGCTGGGAATTAAATCTAGTTCCTCTGGAAGAACAGCCAGTACAAGACTGGGTATCTCAGCTGGTCTTCTGTATATGCTGGAATCCCAAAGAAGGAAGAATGCATGTACTAGCACGGTGAGGGCAAACAGGCAAAGAGCAAAACTTTCCTTCTTCCACGCCCTTATATAGGCTTCCAGCAGAAGGTGTGGCCCAGTTTAAAACTGTGTCTTCCCACCTCAAAGGTCCATACTAGAAGCGGATTCGTCCACTTCAAAGCAGAAAATCTCTCTCAGGTGTGCCCTCCATTTCTGGATTGTAGCTCCGTCCAAATATAGTCAAGTTGACAACCAAGAATAGCCATAGCAGTGTATATAGCCCTCAGGATTCAGAAAGATTTCTTAGAAAATATGCAAAAGACAGCAAACATTATCTACACAAAATCAGACACTTTTTTTCTTAAAATTTCTGTGTAAATAATGTTTTTTTATTTTTAAATTTTTTGTTTATTTTTCTCTGCTCCCCTCCCTGCCACTCCCCTTCCTCCCTCAACCCTCCCCCAAGGTCCCCATGCTCCCAAATTATTCAGGAGATCTTGTCTTTTTATACTTTCTACTTCCCACATAGATTATATCTATGTAGGTCTCTCTTAGTGTCCATATTGTTGTCTAAATTCTCTGGGATTGTGGTTTGTAAGATGGTTTTCTTTGCCTTTTGTTTAAAAACCACCTATGAGTGAGTACATGTGATAATTG
>PVIU01008848.1:0-80290 GCA_004026605.1 Ondatra zibethicus
CACCCTTTCTGTACCTGCCACTCCTCAGCTTGACCTGTATGCCTCTGCTGTACTCTGAATTTTGTCTCAGTTTCCAAAGAGACAGTCCTCTAGGGAAGACTGGCTGTCTTGGGTGATTTCTCTACACACCAAATATAGATGTTCATGAACTCAGTCATGTTTCTGGACTTGTGTTTGTGTTAGTACAGTTTTTCTAAAAGAAAATCAGCCTAAGAGTCTTCTATAAAGATCAAGGAATCAAGCAGTGTCATCTGCCACATCAATGGGCTTGAGAAGAAAAATCACGTGGCCATATCAACCAAAGAAGAAAAGGCATTCAATGGAATGCAATACCCAGTCATGAAAATAACTCCTAAGCAAAGAGGAATGAAGGGATACATTCACCATTCAATATTTCTCATCTAGAAACCAATAGATGGTTTCTACCATCATACATGATTGTCTGGTCTTTGTGCTGCTACTATACCAGATACTAATAATTAAATTTTGTAAATCTGCAAAGAACAGAACTCTCACAATTATAGAGATCAGTGTCTAAGGTCAAGCCTCAGGCAGGTTCTGATGTCTAGCTAGGGCTTCTCTCTTTTGGAATGGTATCTCCAGCATTAAGCAGTAGGTCAGGAGAGAAAAAAACTCTCTGACAAATTCTTTGGTAAGGACACAGAATCCCTTTCATGAAGGAACTATCTAATGGTACTGTATAGATAGTCTCCATCTTCTTTTGTTGGTGGTGGTGGTTGGTTGGTTGGTTTGGGTTTTGTTTTTTTTTTTAAACAGGGTCTCATTGTGTAGCCCTGGCTATTCTGGAACTCACTTTGTTGACCAGGCTGTCTTCAAACTTACAGGGATCTGTCTGCCTCTGCTTCCCAAGTACTGAGATCAAAGGCGTGTGAGGTACCATCTCCAACCAATGTCCATCTCTTAATACTGTAAAATGGGGTTGCTCATATTGTGGAAGGAACACAAAGCTAAAAGAAAGACTGAAGACGCCTCCTAAAATTAGGGGCAAGACAGGGGCATCTGCTCTTGCTAATCCTATCCAAGCTGATTCTGGAAGCTCTGACGTGTTTGCTTGGCCAAGAACAGTATGGGAACTGGTCTCCCTGACCCGAGTCAGAACAACATATCCATATTGTTTGTCCCAAGAACCGTCCTCAGTCAGACTCCTTATTGTGCCTTCTTATACTGTTCAACAAGAAAATCTGTCCCTTACCCCACAAAATGGATGTCATCTCGCCCCCTCTCTCCCACACTGTTCCATTCAACGTCACTGATATTCCATGTCTGGCATGCTCCTACTTCGCCTGTATCCCTTCACTGTCCCCTCAGAGATCACACTGATCCTTTCAAAGCATGAATCAAACCTACCTCCCTCTCTGCAGCAACGCACCACTTGTCCCCTGAGGGAAAGCTGCCACACTTACAGGGACCACAACTTCTTACAGGAGCTGGTTCCCACCGCTTCTCAAACCTTGTCTGTCTCTTCTACCTCTTGGTGGTTAGAACCTCCCAAGCAAGATCCCATCCCAGGATTTTTTTTTCAGACACCTCTCTGCAGTTTCCCTTCCTCTATTTGTGGTGCTGCAAGTCTCTTTTAGGTACTGACTCTCGGAGACTTCTTTACCTCTTATTATTCAGTACACTCCTTTCCCCCGGTCTGTTTCTCTTCAAATCATACGGCAATTAATCTATGCGTGGTTTTTTTGTTTGTTTGTTTGTTTGTCTGTTTGCACCCTTTCAGTAGAACACATGACTGGTTCTGCTCTACTGCCAACAGAATGTCTGGCACAGACCAGGCAGGCACCTGGGAGTTGTTCATTAAGTAACTGAATGAATTAAAGTAGTATGTATTATCTGTAAAGTAGTATGTATTATCTGTAAGTCTTTCTGCCTCATTTCCCTCTTCCTTTCTTCCATGCATTTTTCTTTTGCCTGAAACCACTCTGCTCATGCCTGCTATTGACACCCGGCAGCCACAGATGCTGAAACACGTGAGTCCACAGTCCAGGCATAGGAACAAAACAGAACATGAGAGCTGGACCATCACTCGGTTTGCAAGAACTCTAGTGTAATTTATAATAGTAAATACGCAAGAAAGGAGCTACGTTAGTTTGCTTCCGATCACTGAGACACATGTCTGACATTTAAAAAATAAATAAGGAAGAAATGATTTGCTTTTCTCCAAGTTTCGGAGGTTTCTGTCCTTCGTGGCAAGGACGGCAGGGCATGATAAGCAAAAGGGCACAGAAACAGAAAGGGAAAACAGCCTAAACCAGCCCGTCTTTTCCTTCCCAACTATGGCGTCAAGGCCGCAATATGCAGCTGACCATAGTCACAGAGACTTCCCTCATGGATACACACAGAAGGCTTTACTGATCTTCTAGACAATTCTCAACCAAACTTGATAACAATGAAGATTAGAAAATTAGAGGACCAGAGAACCACTGGGAATTAAAAGCTCCCAGGATTTCTAAATTAGCCATTTTGTGTGTTCACCTAATACCTCACACTTAAACAAATTCCCTGGCATTTTAAGACTGTCTATACATGGAAATGGCAGATGGAAGGGTAGTTATGGGTTGCCAATGTTTACTTGTCAAAATAGGAGCTGGTGTCTGACCCCTTTCATCTGTCTGTGCCTTAGGGCATTAGCCAGTATATTCACTCACAGAGCTAGGGACTACGACCATGTCTCTGCCTCCAAGAGGGATAGGAGGGCTAGGTTTTTCAGTCATCACCAAAGATCCCAATAATAAACAGACCTTATCTGCTTATCCATCTTGTTGTAAATCATGGATCAGACTTGGAGAGTGTCCAGGCCACCCAGAAATCCTGCACCAACTAAAGCCCCTCTCCTCTCTATTCTGAAGTGAGAGCACTGGATAATAGAAGCACAATCACTTGCCAACTCGGATGCGACAGTTCTTATTCCAGACAAGGGCTTTGTTCCCGTCTGCCCAAGAAGTGGGGAAGATTATTCACTTAGCTCTAAATGAAATGTATTTTCTGAACTTGTTTCGGTTGGATCGCCTCATGCTTTATGCCCCATAATAAGTTTATATTCTGTTCTACTTGAATCAGCAAAACCTCCAGGGCTTCTCTCACAAGTTCCAGGGTGTGCTGATTAGCAACTCAAAGGGGAAGTATGCACAAGACTTTCAGAAGTGTAATCCAACCCCAGTGAGCAAAATTCAGCTCTCTGGGAAAACTGCAGCAAGAACCTGAACAGAAGCAATGAGCTGAGCACCTCTCTTGCATGAGCTCCGGTTTTGCTAGTGTCAAGGCTTCTGTTATACACAACAGGTGGAGCAGCTTTTCAACCTTTTCATGGGATCCTGGGTTTAGACAGCCTTTCGCATTAGACCACAAGTGGATCTCATGTTCTCTCCTCACTGGGTCCATACCCTCTAATCCAGACAAATGTCAGTCCCTGTGAGAGATGAGCTAATGGCTGATGGTGTGAGTTTGTCAACACAAACTCAAGGGACTAGACTTGTAGCTTAGCAGTAGAGCACATATCTATTATTTATGGGGAAGGGTTTTGATCCTTAAAGAAAAAGCAGGAGCACAGTCCATGTATTGGATGTTCAATGACTTAGAAGTTAGATGACTCAGGGCAGTTCCCACTGGTTGCAGACGTGGGGGTAGAATAGAGTCTACTATCTACGATAGAGATCCAAGAGCTGTGGTCTCCCAATAAGACTTACAGCTCCCCTGTACGTATTCTTGAATTTCCTTTCTCATACTTTCCTTTTATGACCTTTCCCCCAACTTAACACCAAGCATTGTACCATGTTATGATTTTCCTTCTTTGTGGGCCTAAGAATTTCCATTTATGTTTTGTGTTCTATGGACGCACCTCAGGGTGTCCAAGTGAGAGGCATTCTTATCTTCAAGGTAGGAATTCGTGTCTTCAGACTTGTGGGAATTTCTCAGTCTGGGCTTTTGGGACATTGCCTCGACTTCATGCTACACTCTCTGTCTGAATCTGAGACCCTCTGATTTCTTCTCCCCTATCTTTCTCGTGGGTCTAAATTCAGTGTAATATCTTCAAATGTACCTTTGTTTGTCTGAATAATTTAACCATCTCTAAGTGGCTGACCGATTTGTCTACTATGTTTTTATATACTGGGTTATGCTGCTTTCATTCTTAAAAGATGGCTTAGCTTTGGTTTCCAATATGATTGCTGGACTTTAAAGAACTTTAGTCTATATTTATACTCTTTAATTTTTTTCTTCCTCCCATGGCCATTTTAAAAATGCATAATTTGAAGAATCTTTCAAATGTATTTATCCTGTCAGTGTTAGAGCCCATAGTCCTTGACTGTTGTTGTAACCCTTGCGGTTTTTCCCTCGCTGGACGTTGTTCCCTAGGGTTCAGAATACATATTTTTATTATCAGCTTTTCTTCAGCAGTGGAACCCGAATGGTCCCTGCTTAAGCGGACCTGCTAAAGAGTAGCTGGGCAGTGCCTTCTTTGGGGTAGAAAATTAGCTTTTCCCCAAATTTGTGCTTTCTTTCCCATTTGTGTCCTGGACTTGAGAATCCTTTTTTCTTCTCTAACCTAGTTCGTGACCTTCCTCCTTCTGCTTTCGATAATGGAGGCGTTCTTACCAGCCTCGTGCTGGGTTTTCCTTGCAGCCTCTTCCTTGTCTTTGTTTCACAGGACCATTCTGCTCATCTCCACAGAGCCCCATGTGCTGCCTGGGTCTGTCCTCAGGTCGGTACATTTGTCACAAGCTCACCTTCCAGACTGGTATTTTGTTTTGTTTTGTTTTTCTATTCTGTCACAAAGCATATTCCTTGTATTATTAAATGGGTTATCTTTTTGAATAAAGACTTTTTAAAAATGGATTTTAAAATGTCAGAAAAGTTGCAAAACTGATTCAAAAATTGTTAGACATTTTTCACCTTAGAGTCCCTAAATATTAACATTTTAGCATTATCTATCTACCTGTCTGTCTTCCTGTCTGTCTGTCTCTGACTCTTTCTCTCTCTCCTCTGTGTATGTGTGTCTCCTTCTCTTCCCACTTCTCTCATTATTAAGTTGTCATATCTTATTGTGTGTTTTTTGTCTTCCTATATGTTGTAATTTTTAAAAGAAGTGGCCCAAGAGAGAAAGATAACATACAACAGTTCATGTGGGGAAGCTTTCTATTAGGGAAAAGGGAATGTAAAAAGAGGGAAAGGAAGACTGGCCTCTGGGGACAGGAGCAGCAGAAGAGAAGAGAGAGGCAGAGAGGGTGGGAGACAGAAAGACAGGCAGAGAAGCAGAGAGAGAAAGAGAGAGGACGGGGGAACAGACAGACAGAGAGGGACAGAGAAAAAGAAAGATGGGAGGTGGGCAGGGCCCTTTTAAGAGAGAATGCAGTGAGTGTGCACAGGAGATGCTCTTAGTGTCCGCAGCTGAGGACATAGCCCATCAGAGCCCAGTGCAAACGCTTGAATACTAATGCCACTGCGGCTCTATGGATGAAGTGGGAAATGAAAAGTAAGACCTACGTTCAATGCTTTAATTTTTTAGATTCATTTGGCCTTCAATATACTAGAAAATACTGAAGAGATAAGCAAGGACTTAAAGCAAAGACCTTCTCAAGCTCACATCATTACAAAATCCACATTGCTATGAAATTTAAGATACTAGAAGACATAATTTCCTTTATAACACATAGCTTAGTAGATCATCTACTCCCACACATACCATGCCTTGCTTGAAGATTACATGCCCAGAACCTATTCTTCAGCCTTCTAACAGCAACCCTTGAAGACAGGGACCCTATACCTACACCACTAACTCTGGCCACCACTGAGACCTGCCTGAGGACCATATGTCCTATACCTGCCCTCCAGCTCCCTTTTTAGGTAAACCTAGGAATACCATCACCAAGTCCACCCTCACCAGAAGTCCACTTTTACTCCTCCACACACAGGCAGACCCGATATGTGCACAGGGATGTCTTCCTACCTCTGTGGCACACTCTTGCCCTCCTCCAAGTAAGGACCCTAGATTCTCTCCACCTACCACTTCAGCCCACCTAGGGACTGCATGCCACATGCCAACATTCCTCCAGTTCCTCTCTCTAGACAAGGTTTTGCGTTTCCAACCCCACCAACCCCAGGACCTGCCTGAGGATTGCATGTCCTATGTCCACCTGGTGGCATCCCCTCTCCAGACAGTGATCCCAAGCTCAAGTTGCCAACCCCACCTAATACCACAGGCTGTCTCGGGACTAAGCATTCCCTCACTAACTGCCCATCTTCCCAGGTAGGGATCCCAGACTTGACCACAACTCCACCCACACTGCATCCTGAGAACAAGTCCTGAGCACTTCCTTCAAACGCCTGAGAATTGGTCATGAGAACCTTATAACTCTGTGGGTCTCTTCCTGGGCTTAGAACCCTCAACTATCCTGGACTGAGCTGGGACCACTTCTGTTATCTCATTACATCAACACTGACCTACTTCAAGGCTGAATCATAAGCTCCTTTGACCTGATCTACAAGCTGATGAATTGGGATATGATGATAATCCAAACACACACTCAACAAATAAAGGCAAGATTTCTCTACCAAGAAACCCCTGTCATACACCAAATTCCAACTGCCTAGATCCCACTGTAAAAGTACAAACATGAGAACAATCAATCTTTGTGAAAAATTCATACTCCAAAAAGAACATTCCCTTAACAAAACAACTTAGATGATATATTAAAACAATGATTTCAGAAAATCAATAAAAAACAATCAAATAAGTTAAAAAGTGTATGATCAAATGTCAGTTGAAGACGACAAAAATACAAATAATTCAATTACATAATAAAAAAACAATTCAATATAGGAAAATAGAATGCAATGAAGAAACAGAATCTCTTAATAAAAGCCAAAATGAAATAAAACTAAAGTTGAAAAATTCAAGAATTCAAAAAAAAACACTCAGAGATAAGTCTCACCAAATAGAAGAGAGAATATCAAGAATATCTAGAAGACAAGGTAGATCAATTGGATCATTCAGGAAAGGAAATGTTAAATAAATTTTTTTAAACTTATGAATTGAGCATGTAGGACCTATCAGACACTAGAAAAAGAGTAAACCTATATATAGAAGGAGGGAAAGAAATGAAGCTCAAAGAAAATATTTTCAACAAAATAATAGGAAGAAAATTCTTAATCTAAAGAAAGAAATGTCCACCAAGGTCCAAGAGGAATATAGAACACCAAATAGAGACAATCAGAAGTACTCCATGCCATATAATAATCAGAATACCAAATGTACAAAAACCAAGAAAATATATTGAAAACTGCAAAGAGAAGTATCAATTCACGTATATGGCAGGCCCATCAGAATAATACCTAACATTCAATGGAGACTATAAAATCCAGGATAGCTTAGAGGGATGTTCTATAAGTTATGAAAGGCCAAACATGCCAGCATAAACTACTATACCCTGCAAAATTATTAGTCATAATCAAGGGATAACAAATCTTTCCATGATTAAAAGAGATTTAATGAGTTCATGACCACTAAACCAGCTCTATAAAGAATACTAGAAAGAACATGAACATCTGAAAAGAAAGTTAAGCATACACAGGAGGGTACCGGGAATAAATAAACAATTCTAGAACATTTAATATAAAAAATTCCTAATAAGGCACCACAAAATAACCAAATTACAAGAAATAATATGCAAAATTATTTCCCAATCTCTCTAATTAACAGGAATACAAAAAAAAAAAGCTCAAAAAATACTTGCAAACTCAACTCAAGAACACACCAAAAAATGTTATCTATCATTACTCCAGAGTTTTGGGAATGGTTCTAATGTGCAAATAAATAAACATAATTTACCACATAAATAGAGTAAAAGACACAATCCATGTTTCTCTCTTTAGATATAGAAAAGACTTTTGAAAACAATCTAGTATCCTTCTGGATGAAAGTCCTGGAGAGTCTACGGATATGGGAGACATATCTCAGCATAATAAAGACATATACAGCAAGTCCATAGCCAATGTCATACTTAACTGAGAAAATCCCCAAAGCATTTGTACTACATTCAGGAATGGGGAAAAGATATCCACTCTCCCTCATTAAATACAAATCTTGAAGTCTTAGCAAGAATAATATGACAAGTGAAGGAGATAAAGTGGGTACAAATAATAATGGAAGAAGTCCATTTGCATTTGGCACTACTTAATATAATAAAAAATCCTAATGGCTTCACCAGGAAATTCCTGCAGCTAATAAATGAATCAAGAAAAGTTCAAGATACTAAGTTAACATACAAAAGTCAGTAACTTTTCTATATGCAAATTATAAGCATACTGAAAAAAGAAGCTAAGGAAAAATACCCTTCACAATAGCCTCAGAAGATTAAATATCTTATAATAAATCTACCCAATGAACTAACAAGACTAACTAAATTCATGAATTTAGAATGTTTAATATTGTAAAAATATATATACATATATATCAAAAAATAGTATACAGATTCAATACAACCCCAACTACATTTCAACGCACTTCTTCAAAAACTGAAAATACAATTTTTAATTTTGTTTAGAAACACAAAAGTTATTGAATCCCACAAAATCATGAACAATTAAAAATAAAAATATTAAAGGCATCACTATACCAGATTTCAAGTTATAACTACAGAGTCATATTAATAAAAACAGCATTGTACTTCTATAAAAATAGAGTCATGGATCAATGGAAGAGAACTCAAGGCCTACAATAAGCTTGCCCACATTCCTACAGTCACCTGATTTTCGACAAATAGGCCAAGAGTAAATATTGATGAAAAGACAGTATTAATAAGAAATGACTGATCAAACAGAAAAGCTACATGTAGAAGAAAGAAACTGGACGTTTACCTCTCACTTTTCACAAAACTCAACTGCACATGGATTAAGGACCTTAGTATAATACTCAACACCTTAACCCTAATAGAGAAGAAAGTATAGAGTACACTTGAACTTATGGGCACAGAAAAGGACTTTCTGTAAAGAATCTTGATATAAAGACCAACTTCCATGGAATAATGTTCTTGTACACTGTAAAGATTTGTCACTCATATTGGTTTAATAAAACGCAGGCTAGTAGCTAGGCAGGAACTTGTGGGAGTCCACAGATATGAGTCCTGTTCCATCTTGACTAAAGGTCAGAGAGTTTGAGCTTATTTTTATTCTTTCAAAGGTTTTGACAACAGGTATGGCTACAAACAAGATATCCTGGCCTAGGGTGTTGTTATTTGGTGTTTTGGACATTAAGATGGCCAATAGAGGCAGATCCACTCCACCCTGACCAAAGGTCAGAGAATTAAAGCCTATTTCTGTTCCTTCATTTTAAAGCAGGAGGTTTGATATAGGAAGTGATTGCCTACAGGATATTTGGTCTAGCGTATATTTACTGCATATCCTGCCCAAAACATCAAAATGCTTAGCTCAGGAAATAGTGGCTTGATGTCTCAAGTATTGAAGTAAGTAACTGTTCTGGTTGTTCTTTGTGTCACATTAAAGCAGTCTTTGCCTTCTTCCCCCCTGTTTTGTGTTGGGGTACATAAGCATATGGAAAATAAATGCAGGTGGATTTAGTAGTCAGTATTCACTGAGTTGCTCTCCCAGTATTATCCTATGTGTCTGTATTTCTTTTGTATCTCTGTCTAATCTGCCTAACATTTCTAATCCACATGCCCCTACCCTGGAATGTACAAACCCATTGAGGCTGAACGCCAACAGGAAGTATAGGTAGAGCACCCAAGCCAGGAGAATTCTTGGAAGAGAAAAGGCAGAGAGTCAGTTGCCAATCAGATGCAGAGGAAGCAAGATGAGAATGACCTACTGAGAAAAGATACCAAGCCACATGGCTAAACATGGACAGGAATTATGGGTTAATCTGAGTTGTAAGAGCTAGTTAATACTAAGCCTGAACTATGGCTCCTATCAGAGAGGCTTCCTGATTCAGCATTAGTGGCAAAAACCTCAAAGCTCTTTTGAGAGGCCCTGCCACCAAACACTTAATGTTTGGTGTTTATGAGAAGCCAGTGGCATCCTTCTTGGTGTTTGCATGGACCTAAAAACTCAACAGAGTTGTAGCTATAAACATGGCTCCCGTGGATACCTCCTCCATGAAGCTAGACTCTCAGGAAGCTAAGGAATGGGGTGGAGCCAGTCACCAAAGCTATCACTTTAATCCTAGCCATGCTATTTAGCAGATTAAAGACTAATGTGGTCAAAAAAAGACAGAGATATATAGTAATGACAGATTCACATGAAAAAAAAAAAAAACCTAAGCAGTTTACAGTGTGTTTAAAAATGTACATCAGCTTGGGAGAGAATCAAGAAAGGATAGAAAAAGTCCTTTAAAAAATAAAAAGAAATAGAGTAGTCAGGTATGTGGCACATGCCCTTAATCCCAGCACTTGGGAGGCAGAGGCAGGTAGATCTCTGTGAGTTTGAAGCCAGCCTGGTCTACAGAGTGAGTTCCAGAACAGCCAAAGATACACAGAAAAACCCTGTTCAAAAAACCAAAAATTAAAAAAATAAAAAGAAATAGAGTAAAACAAAAAGCCATGTATGGATGACAAATACATGGAGAATCTGGATACTGTATATTATTGTGTTGTCTTTGAATTGTTTGGCTGCTGAGGAAGGAGCAATAGCTGCTAAAAGATATTTGATTATTAATGTTGTTGGATTAATCCAACCTATATACTTTGAAAATGTCTTGACTTCAAAATTTAAGTCAAAAGATATGTTACTTTAGAGAAGAGGTTTTGCTTTTATTTTTCACAGGAAATGAGAGGTTGTGGACTCATTCTGTATTCATAAAAATCAGGTTTAATCAAGGAAAATCCCCTGAAAAATCTCTGGTAGGAGCAGACTGCCCAGGTGATTCAGCATTTCCGAGCACCTCTGTTTCAGTTTCTTCTGAGTTCTGCATCCAGAATAGATTCAAGGCTCTTGATTGAGATGATCCAGCCTCACAGAATACTCCAGTCAGGACTTGACCATAATCCTATTTCTTTGGGTCCCCATAAGATTAACAGCACCCCCTCAGCAGGAAGTAACCTAAAAACTATGCCTACTACCCACCCCCCCAATGGATTATGGATATTTGTCTTTGTTTAGAATGTTAGTTATAAGTTGTTATGGACAATGGCCAGGAAAAAAAAACTAAACAAAGGAGATTAGATTCAGTGTTTTTGTTTTGAAGAGCAAAAAGGGGAAATACTGTGGGATAATGCTCTTGTACACTGAAAGATTTCTCACTCATATTGGTTTAATAAAATTTTGATTGGCCAGTTGCCAGACAGGAAGATTAAGTGGTGCAACCAGACTAGGAGAATTTTGGGAAGAGGAAAAGCAAAGAGTCAGTTACCAGTCAGAATGCAGAGGAAACAAGAGATGATGCCTTACTGAGAAAAGGTACCAACCCACATAGTTAAACATAGACAAGAATTATGGGTTAATTTGCATTGTAAGAGCTAGTTAATAATATGCCTGGGCTAACATGACAAACCATTTATAATTAATATATGCTTCTGTGTATTTCTTTGGGACTGAATGACTGTAGGACTGGGTAGGACAGAAACTTCTGTCTACAGCCAACAATTGCCAAATGTGGACATGCGAAACTGAAGGGATTCTGTACAGCAAAGGACACCATCATCTGAGTGATGAGGCAGTCTACAGAATGAGAAAAGAAATCTTGACTAGCTGTATATCTGACAGAGTATTAGCATCTAGAATATAAAACTACTCAAAATAATGACATCAAGAAAACAAACAACCCAATTTTTAATAATGGGACATAGAACTAGAGTTTTCAGAAGACGAAATACAAATGACTAGAAACATCTTCAAAATGGTAAACACCCTTAGCCATCAGGAAAATGCATATTAAAACTAATTTGCAATTTTATTTTACCCCATTAAGAATGGCTAAGATTCAAAAAATGATGACAGATGCTAATGTAGATGGTAGGAAGAGGGAATATTTATTCACCGCTGGTGGGGGTGCAAACTGGTCCAGCCATTATGGAAATCAGTATGGGGTTTCTTAAAAAAAAGTTGGAGATAGATCTATTAAGCTAGAATTTATCTATCATATGATCCAATCATACCACTCTTTGGAATATACCCAAGAAACTCTTCATCTTACTATAGAGATATGTGCTCCTCTATGTCCATTGCTGCTCTATTCACAATAGCCAAAAAAGGAAACAGCCTAGATACCCTTCAACATATGAACAGTTAATAAAAATGTGGTACATTTACATAATGGAATATTATTCAGCTGTTAAGAAAAATGAATTTATGAAATTTACAGATAAATGGATGGCACTGGCAACAATCATTTGGAGTAGGGTAAGCCAGACGCGGAATGACAAGCATTATGTATTTTCTCTCGTTTACGAACATTACCTTTGAATCTTTGGATATGTATATTTCATCTGATTACCCACAGAGGTCAGAAAATTAGTAAGGAGCCACAGTGAAAAGGCCTTCAACAGAGGGGAGATAAGTAACAGTGACACAGGGGAAAATGGGGATTAATGGAACAAGAAGGGTTAAATGGAATGGCATAGGAGGACCGAGGATAGAGGTGATAGTGGAAAAACAGAGAGACAACTAACACTAAGAACGTCTGAAGGAATCATATATAAAACTACTGCTGCAGAAGTTTCCTAGAATACAAACATATATATTTACTAAAAGAACTTACATTGAGTTTCCCTATAACAAGGCAACAATGCTCCTAATATATATCCCACAGAATAACAAATACAAAGCCTAGGGTCAAAATCATGACAATTATTGCAGTCGTTGGCTTGTAAGATTCATATATGCAGGCTGTTGTAATTGCTCTCGGTTACTCTCCAGAACTCGTCAGGAAGACTCTATAACATACATGGATCAGAAAACATGGAGACCCAAGCTGGTACTGACCTGAACTCTTCATTTATGTTGTCCAGGTTTCCTAGAGCTGAAGGTGCTATGCATGCAAATGCATAAGAAAGGTCAGCAGGAAGCTTGTCCAACTGTGACCCCTGCAAGCTACAAAGAGAAGTGTCCTGGCAAGAGATATGCACTGGTGTAAAGGTGGCACGAATGTCATGACAGTAACCAACTGTTTTCCAATTGAACTTAAGGGTGACTCCACAAGATAGAGACTTATTACAGTTATTGGGGCCAGGAACCTGTAGCTAAATAGATCACAGGCCCTATTGGGGAACCTAAACTATTACTTTGCTAATGGGAGCATATTGTTAAATGGACTCCTAACAACTTTTTGTTATACCCGTAAATTAGTATTAGAAACTTTTTTTTGTAGTAGATGGCTATTAACACAGAGATCCACAACTGGTCAAGGGACAGAAGAAGTGACTACAGTGTGTTCATAGAAGACATCTATATTACATCCCCTCCTCCAAAGGCTCAGGGATCATTGTGCATCAAAGAGTCAGAGCTAGTGGATGGCTACAGCCAAATGGTGGTTTTCAGGTACAATAGGGTACAACAGATGACCTCACAGTGCTTGTGACAGCATGCAGGAGACCTGTGCAAGCTTAAAGAGACAAAAGCCCAGCATGGAGCGGATAAGTAGTCAGCGAGTCCCACCTCTAGCTGAGAACATATTTGTTATTGATAGCTCTTGGGAGAAAAGGAGCTAGTTTTCTTTAAGGGTGTGGCCTCTGGTAGGTCTATTAAGCTTTAGCGGACGAATACAAACCCAAGAGTATATAGGCAGCAATAACTTAATGCAACGGGTTATTTAAAAAAAAAAGGAATGAGGATACAAAGTGTGATAGACATGGAATGGGGCAGTGGATCTAGAAGGAGATGGGGAAGAGGATGAATATAGTCAAAATGCGACACAAGCAATTTTCAAAGAAAATATTTTAATACTGTGAAACAAATAAAACACACAGCCTAGAGGCCTCCGGGCAACACACAACACATCCTACTTGATAGTCGCTGAGCCTCCTCAGATTCTAAGAGTGGAGAGTAAATAAATTAGAATAGCTGTTCTTTTCTCATCCCTAAGTAATTAGGCAAGTCACACCTGCCTCTGGCTCATTTGTAGATGCATTCTGTCTTCTCTCTGAGTTTTATACCTGTCTCCTTTGGCAATTAACAAACTTAGCTGGATTTTCTACAACACACCTCGAAGTACCATATGCTCATGATAGCTTATGTATAGAGAAGCAGCTGACATTGCAAGGAAAACATACGTAAATGCTAAGTAAACAAACACTTCTGGGGACATATGCTTAAGATTGATTCGCTCTTAGGCCGCTTCCATCACTTCCTAAAGCGAATGAACAAAATCAAACCACGTTCTGGCGGCATTTACATTCCGACCAGGATTTCTACATCAAAGCAGGAGCATTACTGTGCGACAATGAGTCAGAGGTTGTTACAAAGCACAGTATCCCACCTGCAGGACACAATGTTGGCCCTCCCACCATGGAAGGAAAACTGCTCGTGCTGGAATCTTAGAAGTTTGTCAGGTAAGTGCTCAACTGGCTCCAGGTCTAAAGTTTGGGGCACTGATCTTCCTTTTTATCCCCCAACTCATCCAGTTTCCCTGATCTACACACAGTCGGTGCTGCCCACTGTGCTCAGCTCTTCCACAGGAGCTGAGCAAGGCCTTTGCTCTCTGTCACCTTCTGTCTTGAATGGCTTTTTTCCATTCGCTTTTAAAAACGTTCGGCCATTCCCTCAAGTCCTTCTCCTGCTCTCTTCCTCCCTGCTGATGAGCCAATAACACTGCACTGCTCATAAAACATCCAGGACATGCAGTGTGGCCTTCCTCTCTCTGGAGCTTGCTATTTCAGCAACACTGGCTGGCCAGCAAGTCCCTGACATCCACCTTTCTCTGCCTCCCACTGCCAGGGTTACAGGCCTGTGCAAATAAGCCCGGCTTTTCATTCAAATTCAAATTTAAATTCCGGTCCTCCAGTTTAAACAGAAAACACTTTATTCCCTGAGCTATCTCCTCAAACCCAGGGGCTTCTTCTCAGTTGTCTATGATTAATCTACTCTGAGTCTAGCCTAGTTTCTCTAAGATACTTTATCATTAGTTATGATCAATCTTGTCTGTTTTTCCATATTACCCAATTTAAAATGAGCTTCTGACCCAGCCATAATTACAGAATCTTGCTGGGCCTCTTTGCCTCAAGAATTTATTATCTTATCATATGTATATGTACATAATATATATATATATATGCAAGAATGTAAAATGCATGCACATACATATGTATACATATTCATGTATAAAATTTTCCTGAAAATTATGGCTGAATAAAATTTTATTATTGTGTGTGTATGTATTTCTTAGCTATTGTGAATACGCAGCAAATATTTCTACAATAGGCTGGCTTAGATTCCTTTTGTAGAGCTAGACCACATGAATAGTTCCACATTTTGTTTTTAGAGGAACCCCTACACTCAATGGCTGACCCAGTTGGCAATCCCAACAGCAGTGTGTAAGCACTCTTCCCAAAGGCAGTTCTCAAATGAAGAAATACAAATGACCAGTAAATGTTTGAGAAAAAGAAATTCAGCATCCTTGGCAAAAAAAAAAAAAATGTAAACAAAAACTGCCTTGAGATCTATCTTACCCCAGTCACAGCAGCTGTCATTAAGAAAAAAACAAACACATTTTGTCAAGAGAATGTTCAATTATCTCTTGTATACAAGAAGCTGAGCTATATTGCCCTAAACAATGAAAGGTTTGTTGCACTTTAATAAACCATGCCCACTTCCTCACTCACCACCACGAGTAAGAAGCCTAGTACTTGCTGATGGAGAAAACATAAAGGTGTTTCCCATGAAGACACAAAAAAAGCTACCAAACTAGAGACAATAGTACGTCAGCTGCTCTCCCATCCTAAATACACACACACACACACACACACACACACACACACACCACTGCTTCTGAAATGTATACAATCTGTTAGCAAAAAACAGGCAATGTTTATGCTACAGCCTAGCTTTGGACATTGCTTTGCCTGAAGAGACTTAACCAAGAGGCAATAAGGAAAGGAACATTAGCTATTCCATGTTCATCTAGTTGAGTGGTTGGGATATGGCTGTGCTGCTGCTTACTGGGCCATGTCACTGTCCAACTCGGAGGCACAGCAATGCCAGGCTGGCAGCGGAGGCGAGGATTCCCAGGTGTAAAACCTGACTCTGCACCACGCAGGTTAGCAAATTGCAGAAGCGCTGTTTTCCAAAACGCATTCATCTCTTATTCAAGTCCTGATTGCTCTACCGGTTCCAGACAGGACTGAATGTCCGCCTACAAACTGTTCCTGTCTCTCATCCTCTGTAGAACTAAGGCATTGCCTGTTGAACAGTGACTTATCTGCCCTCTGCAAAACTTTCCCCTCGTGCAGAATTTTGAGGCTTACCAAGAGTTCACAGTCTACCTGCCATCCATAGCTACCCCGTTTTCCTCATCGCTTCTTGTGCAAACAGTTCTCAGCTCGCTCTCTCCTTGCTGCCATGCTGTCGTCTTTTGTCCCTGTCCTCTCATTTGCTACCCCTTCTGGTGGTTATTACTCACTGACAGAGTGTAACATTTCTTTTTTTTTCCTTATTTTTTTTCTTTGTTTCTTCGAGACAGGGTTTCTCTGTAGCTTTGGAGCCTGTCATGGAACTAACTCTTGTAGACCAGGCTGGCCTCGAACTCATGGAGATCCACCTGCCTCTGCCTCCCGAGTGCTGGGATTAAAGGTGTGTGCCGCCACTGCCCAGCCTAAGTGTAACATTTCTAAATTCCTAATTCATTGTCTGTCTCTGTGACTTTGTTGATGACGCTACCTTTTTCTGTCTCTCTATCTCTGTCTCTCTTCTCTCTCTCTCTCACTCTCTTCCCTCTCTCTTAATCCTTCTGTCCTTCCCTCCCTCTCCCTCCATGTGTGTGTATGTATGTATCTTTGTGAGTGTGCTATATGTATACAGATGTGCACAGATGTGCTAGAGGAGGGTATCAGGTGTACTTTTCTATCACTATCTTCCTTATTTTCTTGAGGCAGTATTTCTATCTGAACAGAGATCTTGGTTGGAATCCAGAGTGCCCCAGAGATCCTCCTCTCTTTGTACCCCAGTGTGCTATGGTTTATGAGCACACATGTGCAAAATGTTTGGTTTTCTCTGCCTTGTGTAAGGGTGTTGGTGGTTCAAACTCAGATCTTCATGCGGATACACTGTGGTGGTGTGAATAAAGTGGTACCCATAGGCCCATAAGGAGCAGCACTATTAGGAAGTGTGTCCTTGTTTGAGTATGTGTGCCCGTGTCAGAGGAAGTGTGTCCCATTCTCTTCTTTCTGCCTGCAGATCCAGATGTAGAACTCTCAGCCTCCTCTCTAAGACCATGTCTGTCTGCATACCTCCATGCTTCCCATCATGATAATCATGGACTAATCCTCTGAACTGTAGGCCAGCACCAGGTTAAATGTTTTTATTTGTAAGAGTTACCGTGGTCATGGTGTCTATTACAACAATAAAAACCAACTGCCTGTACCTATTAAGCCATCTCTTCAGGCATCCCTCCCCTTCTGAATTCTTTATTGTCAGTAACATTTTTAAAACAATTTTAAAACTGTGGCGGGAGGGTGGTTCAGCAGTTACGAACACCCTGCGAGTCTCACAGGGGAGCCAGGTTCAGTTCCCAACACACACACATCACTGCTCACAATCATTGTAACCCTAGTTCCAGGGCCTGTGGACAACAGGTACACAGGCGGTATATGGACATACATACATGCAGACAATCACCCATACACATAGAATGTAAAAGTTAGAAGAAAATTATCTCAAATTCTTTACACCATCTATAATTTAAAATTGAAACTAATGTTTTTTTTCTGATTACAGTGCCTCCAAATTATATCATCTGCCCAGCTCGCCCATATTTCTTCCCACACTCACGATGGCTTCCTTTTTCATTTCTGGAACATGTCAAACCTGTTCACACTGTGTGACCTCACATGCTACTTCCTCTGCCCTGACACCTCTTGTCCTTGCCTCCACATGCTACTTCAATCACATTTTCAAGTGGTAAACGCTTGCTCTAAAGACATTGGCTTAAAGTTTGTCTGCTCAAAAAGGACATCCTTATCTAAATGATTTATCACAGCTTTCCTTTTTATTCTTTATCATAATAACCAGTTTGGTTTCTTCACCGACATTATTACATTTCCTGTGATCATTTTTCTGGTTTACTGAATGTTTATCCTTAGTATGGAAGTACCCAAAACAGCTTAAAGTATGAATCAGAAAACAGACATACTTCCCTGATGAAGTCCCTGATACCTAGTAAACACAATATGAATTAAATTAATGAAGCAAATAATACATACAAATGAAATACAGGACTTCTGACCACTGTGACCTTCAACCTCCAGAAGGTTCTGTGTGCACTTTACCATGCTAAGGAAGGCTTCCATACCTAATTGTGATATTTACTCTTTCAAGTCCAATTTGACTTCTTTTACTCCCAAGTATAGTTTTCAAGTCCCTTCTTTATATTTTATCTTGAATTTGTACAAGCGTTCATACTAGGTTTGCCATAGATAAATATATTTCTACTCTTCCTCTTCAGAAAAATATTAGTCATCACCATATAATAGCCTTACTACCTAATCCAGTGCATAATACCAAATTAAAATTATATTTGAATTATTAAGTGACTAACCAAATAAGACATGCTTAGGATTCTGGGTTTTTTTTTCCTTATAGCCCAAGAAACACCAAGTCTTCCCTATGGCTTTCCAGAAAACAATAGTACAACATAGAGTTTACAATCCAGCAATGTATGCCACTTCCAAACTGCAAGGCATGTCAGCCTATACATGACAATAAAAACGGTAGTGAAGGGAGATCAAAGTTAATTTTATTAAGTTTGTGGAATACTGAGAAAGACTGAACACCAAAAATCCATGACCCGAATTCATTAAAAGAATTCAGTAAAAGAAAAGTAGCTTCATATATCCCAACACTGGTGTTGAATATAAAGACTTCCAAAAAAAGCAGACTCATAGGAATTGGTTTTTGAGATTAACTCTGTGCTTAGAGTGTGTCATGGATATAGAGTGTGTCATGGATGAACCCAAAGACTTGAACACATTTAGAAGAAATGTCCAAGTCAGATTTTGCACTGGGCACTGACTGCCAAAAATATATTTGCACCTGCAAAGTCAGATGATTCTTAGCATCATCTGTTGGTTGAATCAGTTTGTCTCCTGATGGTGGTTGGAGTTTTAACACATCATTCATGTAACTATACAGAGGCTCACAAAGCCTCTACAGAACCCAGGGTGGAGACCAGATGTTGTCTAGGCATGGCATTCTCCTGACAGACTTCACACCCATTTCCTACGCTCGTCAGCTGTTTACACAGCCAAGCACTTTACTCTTCCTAATGATTTTGTCACATCACTTTCCTGATTTCTAGAGCCGCTCTAAAAACAAGTCGTGAAAAAAGACTCTTCAGTCTCTCCTGTTCCTGGAAATGAATCAAAGGAGACACCGGCACTCAACCTCAAAAAAAAAAAAAAAAGCAGCAGATATGATTTAATAGAATGCACAGTGTCACCATGCAGACCTTAGAAAGGAACTGTGCTGTCCTCTAAAGCAAAGTGACAAAAGAACAGGAACAGTGGAGGAGCGGAGTCACCTTTAGCCCTGAGAGACTCCTGCAAGCCCCTAGACAATTCAAGTTTTATTTTGACACTAGGAAAGGTCCCAGGAGATATAAGAGGACACATAAAGCCAGGCCAAAGTGGAGACTTTAGAAGGAGACTATTGTAAATGTTGATGCTCTAAACAAGATAAATATATCCCACAAAGTGAACTGAAACTGGAGCCAAAGCCAAAACCAAGGCCAAAGGGAACAGTAAGAAAATGACCTTGATTTAATTAAGGTGATGCTTTGGACAAGTCATACACACATTCACATTTTCCAGGTAATTTTCTATTGAAATTTACACTGTTGATGTAGCTTGAAATCACTAAACTGAGAATTTAATACAAAGTTGACCATACTAAGCATGCTGCCAAGAGATGGGGAGAAGAAATTCCATCAGAAAGAAGCTCATGTGAAATTACAGGGGGCTCCTCTAGGTGCCCCAGGACAATGGGCACCTGAGCCTTCAATATTCATAAAGCATACTGGAAACAACATCACACAGAATGATAATAGATGCCCAAAAGTATACATTATGGATAGTAGATAAAAATTTAAAACACAGCATAAAAATGCCAAGAATATAGACCCGAAGAAGTATATAATGGAAAATGGTGGGCAGGAGAGATGGCTCTGTGGTTAAGACAACTGACTTCTCTTCTAGAGGACCTGGGTTCAATTCCCAGCATCCACATGCCACTCACAACTCTCTAATCCCAGGAGCACAGGACACAAAAGTGCTGTGCATACATGCATGCAAAACACCCATACGTGTAAAGTAATAACTACAATTTAATAAAATAAATAAAAACTAATTTCCTTCAGTGTTTGTATCATAAAAGAGTAAAAAGTAAAAGAAGATGAAAGAAAGAAAGTAAGGCTGGCAGATAGCTCAGTCAGTGAAGTGTTTCTCATGAAAGGGCGGGGACACTGCTTTTAATTCAAATTCACACCACAAATGCAACTTGAAAAATCTATTTATTACTCATGATCTTAAGAAGAGTGTGAGGACCTCAGAACCCACGTTAAAAAAAAATCCAGATGTGGTGTTTTATGCTTGTAATCCCAGCTGTGGAAAGACAGTGACAGATCACTAGGGCTCTCGGGATAATCAACCTAGTCTACTTGAGAAGCTACAATCCACTGAAAAGGCTCTATCTCCACATACACAAAACAGGAAGGGCGGTAGGGAGGGAGGGAAGGAGAAGGAAAAGAAAAGGTTGAGATTATACAAAATGGATGGATGGCACCTGCAAAACAACATCTGAATTGACCTGTCTCACACACACACACACACACACACACACACTTGTGCACCTTGACACACATATGCACCCTTACACACATACATACATATACAAAAACACCTGCTAATCCTGTCTCAGAAACAAATGGGAGACAATGTTCCTCATGAAGGAACTGAATCACAGGTTCAACTTTCTCACATGAAAACACCAGACCCAGAGAACCATGACAACAAATTCTCCCTGGGGTTACAGAGATTTCTAGATAACGGGAAGAGGGAGACTTTGCTCAGCCTGATTTTAATGTGCAAGCTCAACCCCGACACCCAGGCAGACAAAGGAAGCAGAAGAAAGAAAAATTACAAGCTTTTTTTTTTTAACCATCAATACACATATGCAAATCGCCCCCCTAGCTCTTTGACCAAGCCATGTATTCAGAAGCTAATATATAATGACAGATGAATTTATTTTAGGAATGTGAGTTTAGCTTAGTATTAAAAAGTCAATTAATGTGATTTATCTCAATAACAGATTACAGGAGAAAAGCAATCTGATAATCATAATAGATGTGGGAAACACAGCGAATAAAATTCAATACCCATTCATGTTTCAAAAAGTATTTTAGCAAATGGTGACTAGAAAGGCACCTTTTTAATCTCATAAATAAATGTACTTACACGTGTGTGTGTGTGCGAGAGAGAGAGAGAGAGAGAGAGAGAGAGAGAGAGAGAGAGAGAGGCCAGTAAATTTCATAGTTAATGCTGGAAGGTTGAAAACCTTCTTTTAAGATCACAGCTAACATAAAGATAACAATTTCCATTGTTCCTACTACTAAAAACTGTTCTGAGTTCATTAAAGTTAGAGAAAATGAAGGATATAACACATAAACCAAGGGGAGAAAGCTGTCATTGGTGGATGATATGATATCCATATAGGGAACACTAAATAATGTACAGGAAACCATTACTTCAATTTTTAATGATAGTGCACTTGACTTTCTAAGAACAAAAAGACTGGGAAAGCTGGTCTCATATCTCTATGCCAGTAAGAATCATTTTACACAGAATTTTAAAGTATATATCATTTACAACAACCCACAAGTATATATAAATTTTCCAGAATAAAGTCATAATGTATAAGCAAGCCATTTATTCCAAAACTGTGAAATTTTACGAAGACTATTGAGGAGCTTTGTCTAACTGGGAAATATAAGTTTGTGGAACCTTCTTAGACAGGAACATTCAATATGACAAAACCAGATTTTTTTCTTCAGGAAGATATATAATTTCAATAAAATCCAAATAAAAACTCAAGTAGGAGTTTTATATTTATGTTCTTCAACAAAACAAGCTGATATTAAAATGTTTTCAAAGTTAAAATAAAAGTTCATGGGTCATTAAAATGTTCCTAAAGCAAATCAAAGCCCAAGACTTCCCCATCCATTACCAGAATGTACCAAAATGATAGAAATGAAACTTGAATGATTTGGGTGCAGAAATGACATGCAAAATAATCGATTAAGATACCAAAACATGGCTCACGTGCCTCTAAAGCTGTGAACTCCATTTCAGCTGGCATCAGTGCAGGGGAAGTTTCTCTAGATATGATGGGGAAAGGAGGAGTCAAGAGTAAAGGCACTTAATAAAAGGACAAACTCAATGGGCCAAAGGAAGAGTTTAAATGATGCCCCATAACCAACAAAATATCAACTCACACTCCAAGAAGATACAATCATCAACTCACTGGACCAGAACAAAAGAGAAAGCTTTATGGGTTAAGAAGCTAAGCCTGGACATGAAGCATCTCTCATGCATATTAGTCTAATTTCGAAGTCGAGTCAAATCGCTCTACAATCCTAGACCATGGCTTTCCCCTTTACATCCATACCGGGCCTATAACAAGTGGTCAGTCACATACTAGAGCACCACTTTGAACAGCAAATATCTAATTATGAACAATAGGAAGATGGATTGAAGTGCGAGTGTACCTACACAATGGAGGGAAAAAAATAGTAAAGTTTGTTGGCTTTGTTTGGCTATTTGTTTTAATACTCCTGATGCCAGAGGGGTATAAAGAAGAAAGGCATCACTCAAACAACTTGCAGTATACACCATGACTACAAGAAGATCCAGCCAACTGAGCCAAAGGGTTTTCAATGCCACTTTACCCAGATCTACATCTTTCAAGACAAAATGTATACTGGTTTAGTAGACTCCCTACGTGGACCAGGGTTTTCTGTCTGTAAGTCCATGGCCCATGCATGCCAATAGCTCCCTGCTTTACAAATTCTAACCAATCTACCAAAAGACAGCCAGCTTTGTGCCCTTTTCTTGTTTATTCATCAAGTACAACTTAAGTTGCCCATATATTCTTGCATGTGTGTTCTTCCGCAGGAGCATGGCTGATTCACCAGAGGCTACACCCTTAGAGGAAATTGATTTTCCCTCTCAAAAGCTTTCAATAGCCAATGGCTTCTCAGTATGGATTCTTTCCAAGGTCTTGATTTGACTTTTCTGCAATACCTAAGCCCATATTGGGGCTTTCAAGCCCTATTTTACTAACTAGAAAGAGGTAACTAAATGGTACTAAAAGGAATTGTAGGATACAAAGTATCTTAACTAGCTTAGATGAAATGTTTTGTCTTCTTCCACCAAAGACCACTCTGAAAGGAATTTCCATGACTATCACCCACTCATCTCTTCCCTGAAGCAGCTCAGAGCTCTGCTAGAAATCTGAGACACCCATGGGAATTGCCAAACCTTCCATACAGAAGCACCATCAGCATCAGATCAGGAACGGAGACTCAACACTCAGTGCCTGATTCATCAGGCTTTATAAAAGGCATCTTTGTTGAATAAATTTTTTTAATAATCTCCACTGAAATAAAAATATCTACAGATGACTGACTAACACATTCTCTTGAGGACATCTGTTCTGAGAAGCTGTGCTTCTCCCGAGATATAATCTCTGCTTTCTTCTCTGAGATACTACCTAGACAAGGCAGAAAAATCACCCTTCACTACCTCTTCCCCTAGACAAGACATGAAAATCATCAATCTTCTTCAGGGTTATGGCTGATTTCCTCAGGTTATGGCATGGACCTACTTAATAGTCTCCAAAAAAGCAGGATTGTTCGGCAATCTGGCATCAGTCACCTCATTAGTAGAACTCACTATCTAACTCCAACCCTGTCTTTTAATTCTTTGAGCCTCCGTTTGAAATATCAGCACCCATTCTATGAACAATGCCAAGTTGAGAAAGTCTTGTTCATTCTGACCATCTCTGAGTTGAAGATACTCTCACTTCATTAAAATCTCCATCAGCTTCACCTGTGAAGTTATCCCAAGGAAAAATGCTTAAGGATTTCATAATTAACATGTGGCAGCAGGTGCGATGAGTGAGGCAGGCACAATTATAATAACTTGAAGTCAATAATTCATAAATGATAATGTATTATTAATCAATTATTGGGGCCAGAACAACATTTAATGAGATTAAGCTGATTGCCAGCCTGAACTGTTGGATACACATTGATTTAATCAGAGTGTTTAATTAAACTATGTAACTTGCCCACCAAATCATTACATCACAGCTTCCTTCAGAGGAGAACCATTTATATTCTGTTTCTCCTTTCCTTGTGAATAAGGAATTATTATTGATTGAAAAGAAATTAAGATAAAGATGTTTGCCTTTCATAACAACCGAAGAAACTGCCATGCCATCTGGTGACATTTCTTTTCAATCATCAGGAATAAATATCCTGTGTGTTCATACATACAGAGCTCAGTTTGCTATGCAAGAATTCTTCATGTTCTCCAAAGAATTTGAAATCCTAATAAGCAAGCCTACACTATATCGCGAAACAAAGTAGATAGAAAGTGGCAACCCTCTACTTTAAAGACAGATATTTCAAGCCTCAGAGAAGAGAATGAAGTCCAAAAAGAAAAAAAAAAAACCCGACCTAACCCGAGATTGAGTCAGGTGCCCTCACTCCCATTTTTTTCCAATTTAAAATATTCCCAGAGGCTCCATTTCAGCAGCAGTCACCGGAAACTGGAGATTCATGCCAGTGTTATTTTCTGTTTCCGGCAGCATCCTCAGAGGCTAAGGCTGTTTCTCTAGCCTCTGAAACCTCAGCATCGCTTGTCATTTTCAAGGATGCATAAATCCCTATCTTTCGGCATGCCAGTCCCTCCTTTCACTTGTCACAGTGCTAATGATAGGAGTTATTTATGTTGAACATTGGACAAAATGTTTTTGTGCTCAATGTTCCAGCCGGATGATCCTGCCTGGGGGTAGACGGTGACAGCTCTGTCGAAGCATCCTGGGGTAAAGTGAGACCTGCTGGTCTTGCTAATTAGGGCTTTACCCTGTCAGCTCTCCGAATAGCCACTTCTAAATGGGATGTGCATCGCTACACGCTGAGGTTGCCCTTGCCCTATAAAACTCTGGGATGTCAAAATTCCACAGCTGCCACCTGGATGCTCAATGAGCCACAGAGAGCCAGCTGCAGGGAGTGGGCTCACAGACACTCTGACGCCCTCTGAGCTGCTGCATGTGAACTCTTGAAGTGATCATCTGGTGCAGGAAAGAGAACGCTTGTGCAAACCAGCTTGAGGCAAGGAGGTGATCACTCCATCATTGCCAAGGTGGCTATGGACATACATTTTAATTACCGTATTCTGGGTAGGTAATGTGCCCAATGACTCAGCTCATAACCTGTGGTCCGAAATCTCTCTTACAATGAGAATCTGTGAGGTGAGATCACAGCTATCGTCTCTAGGCTCCTGCTTACAACACACTGTCTAGTCAAATCACATCCTTTCTTCAACTCAGTTCGAAACAAAAACCAGCTGTGGAAAATCACCCCAAACAAACTGAAGTTGCCGTGTCATTCATATCTATTTTTCTGCACCTCACCAAATCCTACTTTTCAAGAAGAGAGAAGTGGTACTACAGTAAATCTCAGCGTTCCATAAGCCAGGATTCTGATGGTACTGTATGCAAGAGCTTTGTCTTGAGGGGAGAAGAAGACCCTTCTGTCTTAGCCACCCATCACTCTCTTCTCAGAGAGGAGAGTGAGCTGCATGTGTCATGAGCATTCCTTATAGAATCTTGCCCTGGGCTCTGTTGTATCATCCTAGCCTGGCTTTTGAAAAGCCTACAGAACAATAATCAGAATGCTGAGCTGGGACTCATTCACTGTTTCCAATTGCTCTGTACAGCTACCCTGCAGGTTAGAATTTAGAAAGCTCACCTTTGAACTAAGAGAATCTTCACCAGACTCAAGAAGGCAAGCTCTTCCCTGCTGAAGGGATCTCAAGCGTAACCCATAGAGTGGAGCAGCTGGGGTGACTTAAGTCACATCTACTGGTAGTTGCTGGTGTTGGTGTTAGATACAGGTGACTAGACTCACACAAGAAAGATGTCTCCGAGTAATTCAGTCTTCTTAAAGACAAAATTTTACTCTTCTCGTGATCCATATGGCCAAGGAAATAGAAAGACTTGCAGACTCTGGGCCCTTGTGATCTCAATTGAAAAATACCAAAATATTTCTTCACTAAAATTCTTACCATATTTGGGGAAAAGTATCACATAATCATAAGACAAAGAATATTCATTTCAGTAGGGATACTGTTATTTCCAAATATAGAAGACATACTATTTCAAATTACAAACTTTGAAAATCATATTAACTATCATAGTAAGTTTTATATGTGTGTGGAGGTGGAGTATTCATGTATGTAGCATACATATATACAGATATGTATGTGCACTGTACATGACTATGTGTATGTGAGTGCATGCATATATGTGCATGTGAACATATACATGTGTGTGTGTGTGTGTGTGTGTGTGTGTGTGTGTGTGTGTGTGTGTGTGTGTGTGTAACAGACCAACTTGAACTATAAGTTCTTGGAAACCATACACCTTATTTTATGGTGAGACAGAGTTTCTCACTAGAGCCTGGAGCCCACAAATTTGCCTAGGCCACTTGATCAGTAGGGTTCAGACACCTGCCTGTGCCCACCTTTCCACAGCTGGGGTGATAAATGCATAGCACCACACCAGATGTGTTTCACATGGGTGTTGGGAATTGAACTTGGGTCCTCACGCTTTCATAAGATGCACTTTATTGTCTAAGCTATGTCCCCAGACCCATCACAGTCAATTTTTAAGATGGATCTTCATTTTCTATTCTAAGAGAAAGAAGCATAGACAGTGGAAAGATCAAAGAGGGAGAGAAGATGGCATTTTGTGAAAAATAAACAAAGTAGTCTAAGCAATCCTTCAAATAAAACAATACACTGGTAAAACTTTTTTTTTCAGAAATTCTGTTAATACACTGCTGTATATGTCTTAAAGGGTAAGTCCCACCTCAATGTGCTAGACTTTGTTTAAAGCCTTACCCTCTCTGAGGAGTATATGGGGGGGGGGATGGGGAGGAAGTAGAGGGAGCAGGAGGAAGGGAGGGAGTAGGAACTGTAATTGGTATGTAAAATGAGAAAAGATAGTTTCTTTTTTAAAAGAAATGAATTAATTAAAATAAAAAATAGAAAACAAAAATACCAAAGCAACATTGGTAGATAGGGGGCATTGAAGCATATTTTTCTCCTGAGGGTTTCAACAAACCTTGAAAACCTTCAGCTTCTGCTTTGAGAACTTCAGGAGCCCTGAGAAGCCTGGAGAGAAGCAATGGGTCTACAAGTAGGAGCCCCCGGAATAAGATGGAAACCTTCCCTTCTGCCTCAAATCCACAGAAGAGGAAGAAGAAGAAGGAGGAGGAGGAGGAGGAGGAGGTAAAATGACCTTTTATGTTAATGTCCTGGGAATTCATGAGAATAAGCAAGTCCTAACATACAATTGAATTCATGATCCATATGTGGCTTCTAAAAACCTGAGATGCAATGGCTGAGACCCATGCCACAAGAGTGATTCCACCTTTGACACTGCCTAGAGTGTCGGGACCTGGAAACTGGATGACCCAGAGACCTACTATAGCACCAAACACAATTAGAGGAAAAAATGTCAACATAATAACACCTAATGATATTCTGCTCTACTTATAGATAGGTGGCTAGCCCAATTGTCATCAGAGAGGCCTCACCCAGCAACTGATGGAAGCAGATGCAGAGACCCACAGCCAAATATTAGGCTGAGCTCAGGGAATCCTGCTGAAGAGAATGAGGAAAGACTGAAGGAGCCAAGAGAACTCAATGACATCACAAGATAAAACCCACAGAAATACCTAACCTGGACTCATAGGAGCTCACAGTCTAAACTGACAACCAGGGAGCCTGCATAGGACTGACCTAGTCCCGCTACATATATGTTACAGTTGTGATACCATGCTTTGTTGATATCCATGGGAAGCCTGCCCCTTTCTGAACAGAAACAGGAGGAGTGGATGTGGGGGGGAGGGAATGAAGGAGCGGAGAGATGGGAAACTGTGGTCAGGATGTAAAATAAATAATTAAATTTTTAAAATCCAATGTAGCTCTTACAGTTTTCTCAAAATGAAAACTCTTTTAGATGACGAGGAGAAGCAAGAACTGATGATACTATGGCCCCAGGCTGCAGACCAACCCTCACAGCTCCCTGTCCAATGGACCCTTAGTCCACACCTATCTCAACAAGACTCTAGCTCCAGGCTTATTATTCCCAGACGACCAATGCTTCATCCTTTCACTTCTGCTGACCCAGGCACTGGGACTCCATCAGAAATCTTGTCTCTAGATCACATCAGAGCACGTGCACACACACGCATACACACACCTCCCCAACACACACACACACACCACTACATAAGCAAAACTGAATTGGCTTTTCAAAAAGATAAAATTTAGAGACTTCTGTCTGGACTGAGCTAAAGAAGTCTCAACTAAAACTAAAAATGAAACAAAAGCATTACAACTGGTGTAACAAAATATGCAGGGTTATACACTTACCACAATTGTATACCACAAATTAATCTAGAAAATAGATAAATTCCCAAGAGCATGCAATTCAGCATGACTAAAGAAAACTATGCCCAGCCTCTGATGGCTTCACCATTGAGTTCTGTCAAACATTTACAGAACCAACTAATTCTTCTCAAACTCTCCCAAACCATTCAGAAGCAGGAAGCACCCCCACACTTACATACAAGGCATAATTAGCATCATGTCAAAGCCAGATAATGATGCCACAAAGAAAGGAAATTTCTCAGATCAATTTCTGTGATGATCACAGCTACAAAAATTCTAAAGAAAATCTTAGCAAACCTACCTCAATATTACATTACAGAGTTTCTATGCGATGACCAAGTAGAATTTGATATAAATAGTATGTGGTATCCAACAATGAATTTAGAGTACCATATTAATAGATAGCATGAATAGAATGAGAGAGAAAGATCACATGATTTTGTGTGTATTCCCCACGATCATTCCAGGAAGAATTCCTTGTCATACTGAACTGTAGTCATGAACTGTGAACTAAAATAACTTTTTCTCCCTAAAGTTTGTGTTAGGCCATTTTATCTCAGCATAATAAATGTGACCAAAATACTGTTATAATAGCATCAAAGCATAAATAAAGTAATTTAGGATGAGCTAAGGACCATCTCTGAATATACCTGACTTCCCAAAACTTCTGCAAAGCAAGCAACAACAACAAAAAAATCCCACTGGGAAATAAAAACAAAGCAACAACTACAACAACCAAAACAACAAAACAAAACAAACACATACACGCCAGACTTCAAAACCATGTAATAGCAAAGTAGTAGAGTCACGAGTACACCTGTGAATTTGGGGTCAGTTAATCTTTGACAAATAATGTGGGATTCCTTTCTGTAGGCTATGACTATATTTTATTACCATTGGTTAACAAAGAAGGGGCTTTGATCTATGATGGGGTAGAATACAGGTAGGCGGGGAAAACTAAACTGAATACAAGGAGAAAGAAGGCAGAGTCACAGAGACACCATGTAGCTGCCAAAGGAGAAAGACACCCGAATCTTACCTGTAGGCCACAGCCTCATGGTGATACATAAATTAGTAGAAATGGGTTAATTTAAGATGTAAGAACTAGCTAGAAATACAACTAAGACATTGGCCAGACAGTGTTGTAATTAACATAGTTTTGTGTAATTATTTGGATTTGGGTGGCCTGGAAACCAGCACGCAGTCTCCTTTTACAGACAAATTTTTTAAGAATAGACACTGATGGGACTGTGTCTCTCCAACTAATAATTTTGAGAAAACTGTGAATTTCATGAAGTTGTGTAGAACTAGGCCCTTATCTCACACCACAAGTAAAAATGAGATTAAAATGGACTGGAAGGTGCATTTTAAAACTATAAAACACAGAAGAAATATCACAAAGTAGGTAGTTTAAACAGACACATCCTACTATAGTTCTGGAGGCTGGCTCCCTGAGGTCGGGCTGCCAGCATGATCATTCTGAAGAGGGCCCCCTTCTTTGATTCTATGTTGACACCTTCTGTCTGTATCTTCAGATGGTCCAGGGAAGCAAACATGTTCTCTGCTGTCTCGTTATACAACGATACAAATCCTATCAAACTCCGCCCTTTATATTGACTTAACCTTCATTGTAACACTTCCTTCTTTTAAAGACAATCATGTTGGGGACTTGGGCTTCAGCTCACAAATGACAGAACAGTAAACTGACATAAACTCGTACGAAAATTGCCAAGAAACGAATAATGATTAACACAGACAAATATGCCAACTTGGTTCAATCACAAAAAGGTTTAAGACTTATATATAATTACATACACATAAGTAAAAGCAAATCTTAAAGTATATGAAGAAAGGCCCATGTCTGTTTTATATCACACTTAAAATGTAGTTACACCAAGGCAGTAATGTTGCAAAAACATGGGGGAATCTATCATATGGAGCTAACTATGTATGGATACATTTCTTAAAATGGATGGTGTATTCATGGATGAACATTTTATTCTCTTTCCTTAATCTATATCTATACATTATATGAATTATTCCACAAGCACTATATTACAGATGGACCTTTCTATCATGAGAGAAGGCTTAATTCTGACTTCTGGTTCTATGTTTAATAGCTAAGTGACCATACACAGCTCATTAACCCTCACTTCCATCATCTCCTCCACCACACTGCGCTCACATTGTAAAGGAGAATACTTTCACTGCTATGTTAGACTGCATTGAGATTAAGTAAGAACAACTGAGGCATTTAAAGATAAATGACAGACAAGAATTTCCCTTCTCTAAGCATTTTTAGTTTTACTCTAAGAGAACAGATTCTCCTACTTTCCAGATTTAGAGGCTATTATGTTACCATGTACTCTTAAGAACCGTTTGTTGGGAAGGAGCAACTGCCTATTAAATTGAGACTTCTTCTGTGCTCCTTCCTGACTCATGTGGACTCACCATGTCCAACCTATCAAAAAAAATAGTAGTTTTAAAATGTTCTATGTAACACCCAGAATCAACCGTTTTATTAAAAAAATAATATACTTAAATGACAATTTTCATGGCTGTCACAGGGTCCTTATGTGAGTCTTCTGTGAAATATATTCATCAGGGTGCCATCCGATTGGTACAAAGTAATACTCTGCATTTGGTATGGGAACTGGGAGGCTGCTAATGACCCACCTCGCAGGGTACCTGATGATAGGTATGGAGGATACATGAGAGATTTGGACTAGGTTTTGTGTTGTAGAAACTCTAAAAATAAAAGCATTTAGACTACGGAGGCTGAGATTGCCCACTAGTCCCCTCCTAGCCAGTGTTGAAGGAGCCATTTGTCTCCAGAAACTTGGATAATCTCAGATACTAGATGCTACTGATGTGTGGCACAGTTTTGAAAAGTATTATTCCCCCCACTTCTACCTGGAATCCAGCGACTTTCTGGAGACTCTGTAACGGCATGGGCAAAGTCCTCTTCACCTCCACACAGAGCAGCGGAGATAAAAATCAAAGCAGATAATTACAAGGCCATAGTCCCAAGGAAGAATGGGATAGCTCGCAATGGTGACATCAGCCCATGGCTGCTTTCTGAGATCATTTGAAGCTATCCTTGGGGACGCTAAAAAGCTCAAGAAGGAGCTAGCTCTTCAAAAGCTGGAGAGAGGCTAAAGATACGGTTTGTAAGTGGGAACAAGAACAGATGCAAGAATTTCCTGTATTTGTTCAGTAAGTATTTTGTGCAGGGAATGCTAGTTTCTAAAGATATAATGGTGACAGCTACAGCACACAGTCTGTGCTTTCACGGAGCTCAGTCACAGGAGTTATGAGGAAACTGCGACAAGGTCTTGAGATAAGGACATTACGAGGGAGGAAACAACATTATATGTAGTGACCCAGGAAGACATGCTGGACCAAAGTTAAGCTAATAGATGACAAGGAGAGAGCAACCATGCAAAGCTTTGGCTCAGAGGGAACAGCAAATTCAGTGGCTGGGAGAGATAATGAGACCACTGTGTTTGAGAAATAAAAAAGGGCTCCAGGGGCTGTAGAGCACTGGTAAAGAGATCCAAGAGGTAAGAAAGCTAATCCTACAGGGGAATAAAATTTAGTTTTTTACTAAAATTAGAATGGCGATTACTTTTAACCTAAGAATTCTACATATCAGAGAATCTTGGGATATTTAGCCTGTAAAATGTTATTCTCACACGCAGAGAACTCCCATATGGAAAAATATATCTTTTATTTTCTGACTTTGGGCACTGGCCTTACTATATAGCCCTGACTAGCCTAGAACTCTCAATGTAAAGCAGGCTGCCTAAAAGTCATAGAAACCTGAAGGCCTCTCTGTCCCAACTGTTGAAATATAAGCCTGTGCCACCACATTCAGCCGTGTGACTTGGTGCTAAGGACCTTCATTACTGCACAGCCGAGAAGTGTGGAAGAGGGAAAGGACCAACACCGTGGGTTTGAAGTTCCAAAAATTTTCATTAAAATCTAAGCTCTGCTTCATGTATTGGTTTGTCACCTTTTTAGAGTCTCAATTTCATCATCTGAAACTGGAGATAATAAATGCAGTTATGTTTTTGTATCCTTACTTCAAAGGGCTGCTGCATGGAAAAATTAGTCATACATTAATGCTTTGTAAACAGTTCATTACCTTAAAATATGTAAATCATTTTATCAAGTGAGCCAATTTATAGACTAGGATATTCTGGAATTTGATGCTGATAAAATATCTTTTTTGTTTCCGGTACAATAACCACATCTAGACAACATTGGTCTCATTGCTAATTGGGCAAATTATTCAAGTAATATAAGATTTGTTTTATTTCCCTCTGAATTGGATAATATTTCATCACATATTGGCTTTATAATTATAATTCTACTGAGTTCTTAGGTAATTTTCAGGACTCTGAAAATGAATGTTCATCCTTCCCTACAACCATCTTCCATTTTTTCCCTTCTTTTACTTTTGTAATATAATTACATCATCTCCCCATGTGCTGTCTTTTCTTCAAATGCTGCCATATACTCCTCCTTGCTTTCTTTCAAATTCATGATCTTTTCTTTTTCATTAACTGTTGGGGATGAGAGCCACCTGTTGGTTCCTGGCCACTTAGCCCCAAAATAATCACAAAGAAACTGTATTAATTAAATCACTGCTTGGCCCATTAGCTCTAGCATCTTACTGGCTAACTCTTACATATTAATTTAATCCATTTCTATTAAACTGTGTATGGCCACATGGCTGTGGCTTACCTGCTAAAGTTCCAGTGTCTGTCTCCAACGGGGCTACACGGCTTCTCTCTGACTCTGCTTTCTTTCTCGTAGCATTCACTTTAGTTTTCCCCACCTAGCTCTTTCTGCCCTGCTCTGCTATGGCCTCAGAGCAGTCCTTTTATTTACCAATGATATTCACAGCATATCATAGCATTCACACATGATGTGAGGGGAATCCCACATCAATTAATTGCTACATGCATATATGTATACACATATATATTCCTAAATATAACATGCACATTCTGTATAATGCTACTTCTGTGTATGTTCTCAGGACTGAAGATTCAGAATTGAGGAACCTATTTTTATGCTCCTCCTATTTCTCCCACTCTTGGCATTATTTAGTTGTCTGTAGTTGTGTAGGAGGAAAGCCTTATAAGCTTGCCCCTGTGCACTCTGGCATGTCTATTGTGCTCCTTGTTCAGGTCATGCTTGGGTTGTCATGTCTGTGAAATTTTATAGGTGTGGCTTCTGAGATTATTGGGCAACACAGTCTCAGAAAACTCCCTGACCCTCTAGCTCTCAACATCTTTCAATCCTCTTCTGCATTTTCTCCAAGTCTTGGGTGTCTGTGTCTCTTTCTTATGTATAGTTTTGCCAGCATTAACCTATCCATCATCACTCCTTGCCCACCATTTCCGTTTATCCCTGTGTAATAGTTCTGGCTGTCCAGGAACTCACTTTATAGGCCAGGCTGGCCTCGAACTCACAGAGATCCCCGTCTGCCTCTGCCTTCTGAGTGAAAGGCATGAGCCACTACTGCCTGGTCAGTTCAAATTATTTTCTACTATATTGTCCCCAACCTTCCCTAAGAGATAAATTTGATCTTACTGTCCTGCTTCTAATATCCCAGTAAGTCAACACTGACTTTAAGTGACTCTTCCTGATGTGAAAATGAAGATCATTTACCATTTAATGCAAACTACTTTTCCTACCTTAGTTCTGTCCTTTAATCTCCTACCACGCTATTGCCCTGATATTCTAATACTCACAGAATCATACCTAGAGATTCCTGTTCTTGTTTATGATGCTTTTATGTCTCATAAAATTGCAAATACACACACACACACACACACACACACACGCTGGTGCACAAACTTCTTGAACGTAGAAGCCCACTCAAGATGCAGACCAAGTGGCATTTCTATTGCATCTTTCTTTTATTATCCCTAATAATGCCATAGCAGTGATTTAGTTATTAATCTAAGAGGCAGCTATTGCTACCAAATGATATTTTATAAACATTTCTAACAATAGGCCAGTCTTGGTGATGTATGCTTGTAACCTCAGGTATTCAGTACTGTGAGACAGTGATTATATGCTTAACATCAGCCTAGGCAACTCAATTAGATCCTGCCTCAAAGTTGGTTTGCAAAGGAGAACTAGGGCTATACCTCAGGCCGGAGCACAATATCCCTCTAAGAATAAAATATCTATATGCTATGACATGCGTCAATTTATTTACCTACTGGGCTTTATAATCTTTCCCACCTTCTCCAACTAGCCTTGAGAGAAGGACAGATTCTTGGTCTTTCAATAATTAACATGACCTGACCAAAATTGGAAGCAACTAAAAGCTACTTGATTGACCTAAATGCAATGGAGTGTTAGTGTTTTGTGTTACAAGCGCTGTATTTTATAAGTTCCCGCTTTTATGTGTGCAGATCAACTACAACAAGATGCATGAGGACAAACGGAGGATGGCAGATTCTCTTTTATGTAGTCTCAAGGAAGAGTCAGGTAGCTCTTTAATACCTTTGGGATTTCCACCTGTGGTTTTTTGGAAGCCCTACTAGTAAGAGTACCATGTACAATGGTTTATTTTGGGGTGCCTTGTTTGCATAAGTCTACCCTTGGTAAGTCTTCTCTGCTCTGTGTTGGGATCATTTGGAGTCCTGGCTTCCAGCTGCTCTTCCCTGCTAGAGATCTTTACTTTCCTTCTGATTTGAGTTACTGAAAGCTGTGTCAAAATTGTTTTCCAGCTCTGCTTCACGAGCATGTGTTGCCTTGCCTTGAGGATCAGAGGATAAGGTTTTCACCTGTTGGCCCACCTGACTGTTGGGTATATAAGCCTCCATGGTTTATGGAGCCTATTGAATGGTATATAAGCCTATTGAATAAAGGGCTCCTTACCAGTAACTAGAGGTCCGTGTCTCTGTCTCTCTATGCTGTCTCTATGTGGCTTTGTGTGTTACAACCTCCAGCCCCTTGCCCGAAGCTCATGAACTGTATGGTATTGCATAGAGCATAGACAGGCGTTGTGCGCAGCAGCTCTGTGCCTTCATTGCATTTTGTTTTCCCCCTGTTGCTGTGCACCTTGTTGTGATGGTTTGAATAAGAATGATCCCCACAGGCCCATTCATTTGGATGCTTAGTTATCAGGAAGTAGCACTATTTGGGGAGGATTAAAAGGACTAGCAAGTGTGACCTAGTTGGTGTAGATGTGGACCTGCTGGAGTCACTGGGGAAGGCTTTGAGGTTTTAAAAGCCCTTGCCAGATCTCTTCCCCTCTGCCTACAGATCAGGATGTAGCTCTCAGCTACTGCTACAGAACTTGCTTGCATGCTGCATGATTCCTGCCAGGATAACAGACTAGACCTTTGAAGCCCTAAGCAAGTCCCCAACTATATGCTTTCTATTAGAGAATTGCCTTGGTCATGGTGACAGAACAGTGACTGAGACCACTTGTTCTATTTTAATTACCTGTTTAATATGACTTTCACACACACACACACTCTCTATAGATTGTGAGCACCTTAATCACAAGGGATGAAATAATATTATGTTTATATTCCCACTGTCTACCACGATCCCATGCCCTGTTTCCTTGGAATCATGAAAATTCCAAGGCAGTAAATGGGTACAGCTTGCATTCTCTAATTCTAACTCCCTTTCCTATTTCCAAAGAGACACAGCAGTATGTTCTGATAATGATTCTGTGCTCACGCAAAGCATTGCAAGATGCAGCACATTCTATGGAGGACGAAAGGAGAAGGCTTAAGGAGGAGGCCAGAGGTGGGAGGTCTAGCATTGCCTCAATTGCCCCTTCGCTAGACTTCCCAAAGTGGACCAGTTCCATACTGTAAAATCCAGTGATTACACAGGATCACTTGGTTGCCCCTGCCTTTTGGGAGGTTTCACAAAAAAAAAAAAAAAAAAAAAAAAAAAAAAAAAAAAAAAAAAAAAAAAAAAAAAAAAAAAAAAAACCTTTCAGAAATTTCCAGGATTGAGAGGGTTTTCACTTGACTTGAGTTTGTTTTTACACGGCCACTGTTGTCACTTGTAGCTCTCTCTAACAGAAAGCTCTGTCCTCCATACCAGATGATGCATCTCAAAAACAGACAAAGGCCAGAGAGGACAGGAAATGATTTGCAAAGGAGCCGAAAGGGGAATTCTGTAACTGTGTATTTTTCCACTTGGTTCTAATTTAAAACCACTTACAAGTGACAACTCCCAACCCCAGGCAGGTGCCTTGTGGTAGCTCATTACACCCTTGGGACCTCATGTAAATCTCTCTTTTTTTTTTCCCTGAGAACAGCTATTGTCTTCCAAGGAAAAGCTTTTAGCATAATGGCAGGCTGAATAGAACATTGCTTCTGTAAGAACAATTTTAGAAGAAGAAAAAGAGAAAGGTATTCTTTAACAACTACAAGTGCAGCCTCGTTAGCCCCCTCCACCTTGGCTCCCTGGAAAGAACAGCATGCTAACTGTGGGAGACCCAGGCAGTAGAGTGAGATTATCTCACCTCCAGAGACAAATAAAGGTTATACTCTGCTCTTTTAGCTATAATAAGTGCAGGGTGGAGGTACCTTAGTTGCAAAAATAGCATATCCACCCCCTCATGTACCTTTGTTGTTTCCTGGCTTCTCACCATCCAGTCAGCCAATAGCAGCTCTGTTGGAGAAGAATAGGACCTGCTAACGAGAGGATAACATGTCCCCTCCAGAAAAGGTCCTTAGGGCAATTATCACCTCTCATACTAGCTACTCTTAGAGTCAAGAGAATGTTAGACAAGACTGTGTACACATATTCATATAAATGTATGCATGTTCGTATATGTATCTATGTCCAATTTGTTCAAAAAGTTTCTGAGGAAAATGAAGCATCCATTGCAGAAATGCAACTCTACAGAAAAAATAGGTCTCAGTTTTCTTTGTGCATAAATGGATCCATCAGAATATGACAGTATAAAGGGAAAGCAGAAGGGTTAACAAAATACTGGCGGGCTTTGCAAAGAAGTGTGCTTTGATCATACACATTTCTGGGGAGATTTCTCCTGAAACAAAGAGAAAAGGATACGATGATAGAGAATATGAAATGGTGACCTGGAGTCTCCTTTCCAAGTAATCACTTCCCACTCTCCTGGGAGAACGCTGTTATGAGCGTTTACTGAGCAGCCATCTACAAAGCGGAGATAGAGACAAGGAATATAAAAGAGATCAAAGGTCTTGAGTAAGAGTCATTGCTACGTAGGGACATGGGCCTATAAACTACTATTTAGGGGGCTGAGGTCGGCAGACCAGAAGTTCAAGGTTGGCCTAGACAACTTAGCAAGATCAGTCACCAGATTTTTAGTGTTTTATTTTAAAAGTGACAGCCCAACAGGTAGTGTATAAGTGTGTGTATGTCTTGTGTTTTTTCTTTATTTCTTCTTCTTTTTGGTTTGTTTGTTTGGTCTTTTGGTTTGTCTGATTGTTTATTTTCCAAAGAGAAAGAAGGCATAGAGTTGGGTAGGTAGGCAAGTGGGGAGGTTCTGGAAAGAGTTGGGTAAGGGGACACCATGATCAGAATATATTGTATGAAAATTTTTTCAATTAGAAAGAAAGTGACATGGTGGACTACAGAGTAAGATGATGGCCTAGAGTCATATTGGAATGAGTAAATGGTCATAGTTAGGGAGGTCAATCAGTTGTCTCTTCAGTTCCCAGAATCCACTAGGTCAATGACTCAGTAAACTTCTTCTGCCGTCAGACCCACAAATTTTATCATCAGATTGGATTTCTTGCTGTAGCTATAATCAAGGCAGCTGCTGCTATAATGGCAAAATCCAGACGACTTGGAAGTAACTGCACACTGGTAGGAAGAACTCCAGCAGGAAATTGAACAAAGCTACACTGGTGGAATTTACCGCACCCAACAGAGGACTGCAAAACTAGAGGAACTAAACAAAAGCCCTAAAGAATGCTATGGGTGCCACACAGCCCCCTCGCTGGCAGTCCTACAGGAAGGCAGTAACCACAGATGGGAGACTGACCTTGTCTGTCCTCAGCTAAGAGAACAGAGATAAGTAGTCCCCCCCCACCCCCCCGCCGACACCCAAAAAACCTCCACGTAAAAGTGGAGCAAGAGTCCATAAGAGAACAGGACTGGTAAAAGTCAGTATCAGTATAGCCCAGACCAGGACAAGGACAATGCAACAAATCCACCAAGGAAATGAAATCAACACCCAAGCCAATGATGTCATTATCCTTTCAACTACAGGGATTCCTTATCTACATGACACCCTAGGTCAACGCAAGAGGCTAACTCTGGCCTCTAAGGTTCTCATCTTTCACCATTTTGTTTTCTGCATCTTTTTGTCCCCTTTCTTTTTTCTCATCTTCTGTTTGTTTTTTTTCTATTCTATTTTCTCATATGCATGCCTCTTATTGTTACACTTCCAAAGCCTAGAGGCTGGCCTAATTTATGATATATGAGTACATGGTTTTATCTCTCTTAGAAGTATACAGTTAACCAAAACTCCCACACCGTCCACCGTGTATTTTTTCCTTTGCCTCTATTATTCCCACTCCTATTGGTTGTCCCTTCCCTGAACTTCTCATCCAACAAATCTAACACTTACCACTAGTCTTCCTGTGGTTGTTTATGTCTTTTTTTTTTCCACTCATGCCCACTATAACTGATGTATTGGCACAAGTACTATTGGGTCTCTTTATTCCCTAAACCAATAAGCACTTAACAAACGTCTATTTTGTAGTCACCTGCTACCCTGTTTTAAGAGTAGTTTAACTGTTGGATAGTACCTGTTCTTACAGACAGCACTCAACTCTTAGGGATAGAGTGGAAATACAACCTGGCCTCTGGAACATCAGTCTAATAGAGGAACACATTACAACGGCACTGCAATCTGGTTTCTCCTGAACACTGCAGTCACTCCTAACAGATAATGCTGGAAAGAATACTTTAGACTTAAATGAAAAGACTGTGGGAGAAAAAAAAATGATGCTAAGACACTAGTTAAACAAAATGCTACTAAAATTCTCCAAATAGTGAAAAAAAAGGTAAAAATAACAGAAAGAAATACACATTGTCTTAGTTAGAGTTTCTATGTTATATCATGACATCATGACAAAAAGTGACTTAGAGAGCAAGATATTTATTTCCTCTTACAAATTTCAAGTCATACTCCACCACTGAGGGAAGTCAGGGCAGGAACCTGGAGGCAGTACTCAGAGCAGAGATTATAGAATAAGAATGCTTACTGACTTGCTCCCCATGGCTTGCTCATCTTGCTTTCTTATACAACTCAGGACCATCTGCCCAGAAGTGGCACCACCCTCAGGGGACTGAGCCCTCCCACATCAATCATTAATCAAGAAATGCCAAACAAAATCGCCAATTTCTAATGGAGGCATTGTCTCAGTTGAGGTTCCTTTTTCCTAAAATGACTTCAGCTTGTATCAAGTTGACAAAGACCAGTGATGATGCACACCTTTCAATAATAACTCTGAATATTAATATCTCGATTCCCTAATCAAAAGACACAGACTAGCAAATTGACTTAGGAAACAGGATTCTTTTTGATGCCCCCAGGAAATACATCTCACCATCAAAGATAAACATAAGCTTAGGGTAAAGGGGTAGAAAAGGGTATTCTAAGCAAATTGAACTAGGCATTGCTACTCTAATACATGATAAAATAGACTTCAAATCTAATCAGAAGACTTAGGGAGAGCCACTTCATCTTAATCAATGGAGCCAGTTATCAAGAGAAAATTACACACACACACACACACACACACACACACACACACACACTATGAATTGTAATTTAAATACACCAAACACAGGTTCAGTCAATTTTATAAAGCAAATATTACTAGGCTTAAATTTACAAATTAATTCCCAACACAGTAATAGTGGGTAAATTTAGTTCCTCCTTCTCACCGTTAGACAGATCAACTAGACCAAAAAAAATGAAAAATAAATATTTGAGTTAATTGACATCCTAGATCAAATGAACCTAACAAATTTCTATGAAATATTCCATCTAAACACCAAAGAATACACATTCTTCAGAGAAGTCCACAGAATTTTGTTTAAAATAGAGCACATATTAGAACACAAAGCAAATCTGAGCAAATAAAAAACATTAGTAAAGCCCTGTATTCTAGCGATAACAATGGAATAAAGCTAGATATCTGCTTTATTTATTATTTGTTTATTATTTATTTATTTATGGACATATAGATATCCCAACAGATATCTATAGTAGAAACTATAGAAAGTATATACAGTACTTTTATAGTATAGAAAGGCCAGACAACAAACTCTTGAATGAAGGAATTGATTTCATTGATGAAATCAGAAGAAAACTTTAAAATTTTTAGAATTAAATAAAAATGATACACAATGTATTCAAATCTATGGGATATGAGGAAAGTAATTATAAGAGGGAATTTGTTTTTCTAAGTCCCTACACTGAAAAATCAGAGATATCTCAAACAAATTACCAGATTTTTCAATTCTAAGGCATTAGAAAAACAAGACCAAATCAATTATAAAGAAGTAGACAGGGATAATAAATATTGGGGCAAAAATCAAGGAAATAGAAATGACCGAAACAATATAAGTAATTAGCAAAAAAAAAAAGAAATAGACTACTTTTTATAAAAGATAAACAAGATTAGCAAGCCCTTGCTCAAATTAACTAAAACTAAAAAAGGAAGGGAAGACCCAAATTAACAAAATTAGAGATGAAAAAGGAAACATTACAACAGACACTGGGGAAATTCAGAAAAGCATGATGCCATTAAAACTATAGTCAACTAAATTGGAAAATCTAAAGGAAACTGCTTGATATTTAGATGCATATGACATATCAAAGTTAAACCAAGATGAAGTAAACAATTTAAACGAACCTACAGTGAGCACTAAGGTAGAAGCAGAAATTAAACATCTCCCAGCAACAAGAAAAAGAAAAACCAAAGGCAAGATGGATTCCGTGCAGAACTATACAAGGCATTAAAAGAAGAGCTAACACCAAAGCATCTGAAAATATTTCATAAGACAGAAGAAGAAGAAACAAGTTCAACCTCTCTCCATAAAGCCACTGTTACCCTAATACCAAAGCCAGATAAAGACACAACAACAATAACAACAAAAATTACAAGCCAATCTCCAAACATGCAGAAATTCTCAATAAATACTTGCAAACCAAATTGAATAACACATTCAAAAGATAATCATCCATGATCAAGTTGGCATCAGTCCAGGAATCCAGAGATGGTCCAGCATATGTAAGTCAATAACTATAATTCACCACATAAATGGACTCAAGGGCAGAAATCACATATCATTTCAAAAGATGCAGAAAAAAAAAACTTTGTCAAGCTCCAACATTCCTTCATAATGAGAATCCTTGCGATAGCATGGGTGGAACAAACATACGTCAGCATAATACAGGCCATATATATGATAAAATAGCTATCATAATGTCAAATGGGCAAAAACTCAAAACAGCCCCATTAAGGTCAGGAGCAAGACACTCTTGAAATTGCTATTCAGTATATTGGAGTCCTAAATCAACCTACAGAGATGAAAATAAATGGGACACAAATAGGGAAGAAAAAACCCAAAGCATCCCTATTTGCATATGATATGATTCTATGAATAAGAAACCCCTACACTCCACCAGAAAATTCCTAGAGCTGAAAAACACACGCAGTGAAGAAACTGGTTGAAAAATTAACAAACCAAAATCAGTAGCTTTTCAATTTACCACAGACAATTATACTGAGAAAGAAATCACTGAAACAATCCCATAAAAGTAGCCTCAAAAATACCTTTGAAGAAACCTAGCCAAAGAGCTGAAATGTCTATATAATGAAAGTTTGGGGACAACAGAAGATGCCATTTACAAATTCAATACAATCTTCCATCAAAATTTCAATGCAATTTTTCACATTTTTTAATTTTAAAATTCAGATGAAAACACAAGGTCCTGAGTAGCCAAAACAAGCCTAAATAATAAAAATAGCGCTAAAAGTATTACCATTCATGATTTCAAATTATATTACAGAGTCATAGTACTAAAAGCAGCATGGTACTGAAACAAAAACAGACATATGGATTGATAGGGTAGAAATGGTAACCCAGATACAAGTTCACATACCAACAGTCACCTGGTTGATTTACAAAGAAGCCAAAGATACACATTGGAGAAAATACAGACGTTTCAGTGATTGATGCTAGAAAAATTCAGCTTATATCTAGGTCACACCTTCTGCTGGCAGCCTATATAAAGGGCAAGGAAGGAGGAAGTGTTTGCTCTTTACCTGTTTGCCTTCACTCTCATTGGCAATTTCAATTATTCACTGATATTAGAACCTACTTCTTTAGGATTCTGCTGTGTACTGAAGATCAGCTCATATATCTAGCCTCCTGATATTCTGAACTGAATATCTTGGAGTTTCTGTTTGGAGACAGCCATTGCTAGAATAAGCCCCTCTGCTATACCCCCTGTATATTCATTCATTCTATCAGTTCTGTTTCTTTAGAGAATCCTGACCAATACAACACCCACAGACATGAAATAAAAATTAATCAGTTAAATTTGAAGGAACTGGAAAAGTGATACCAAGTGAGGGAACACAAACACAGAAAGACAAATGCCTGATTTACTTCCCAAATGTGGATCCTAGCTTCAAATCTGTCAAATTATATGTTTAACTTGCAGTAGCTAGAGAAGGCAGGAAATTAGAAAAGCCCATTGTAAAGGCAAGGAAGTTTTTCGGGGAGAGGAGTAATGGTACCCATGTTGTTTTAAGAGAGAAAGGAAAAAGATGCTAAGGGAGTTTTAAGTAGGGAGGGGGGATAGGAATATAGATTAGAGGAGAAGGTGGAAGGGGGGGATGACCAACATTGACAATATTTAAGGAAGCCATATGGAAACCCAATATTTTATAAGTACCTTATAACTTTACATATGAGAGAGAGAGAGAAAGAGAGACAGACAGACAGACAGACAGACAGACAGAGAGTGTGTGTGTGTTGAAATGGAGCTACCCTAAAAGGGGTGTGGGATAGAGATGTTCCAGTAGTTATCGGCTGCTAAACAGAAAGCCCAGAGTCAGGCATGATATATCTCCCTTTGAGCTATGGGTAAGAGGAATCTTAGAGACCCCTAAAAAAAAAACCAAGCTATTGCTGCTACTCTTGGTTGCTGAAGAATATGATATTGCTGAATATACAACATCCTCTGGCCACAGGACATGAGAATATAATGACAGCACTGAGCTGAGAGCTTGCCGTCTTCTGGGTGGCTTCCACAGTGCTGGAAGGTCCTAGATAGCTTGCTGGGGAAAAAAACCATCAACATGCTTACTAAGCCATGAACCCTGTGAGTTAACGTAATGATTGACGTGACAATTATGCCTACGGGTGAAACAGTCATTTCGCTGTTACAGGGATAACCAACTACTTTCTGACAGGATATAAGGCTCATTACACAGGAAGGAACACGAGCCTGATTCTATAAGCCTGAACAAGAATATGTGACTGGGGAAGACACGGGTTCTAGGAGAGAACCTACTATGATTATTTTGCTAAACAAGCACAGCATCAAGCTGTCTTTTAAATATTGCATGTACCCGTGGGTTAATGAGGATTTCTGTCCTCCTCAGAAAAAAAAAAATTGCAGTGGCTAGTGGTTCATACAGTGACTCAAAGCTAGTCAAAGGGCAGAGAATGTTGAGTTTTCAGCTATCAATGGGATACACACATAGACACACATAGAGTAGAGAAAGGAATGTGGGGGATGGGGTTGTCGTTGTAGAGTTGAGCGGGACTGGGGTGGGTCAATAAATACATTGCATACATTTCCGAAATTCTTAACGAATAAATTGAAAAATATACTTATATCTAAAAGAGGACTGTTCAGTAGATCACTCGGCAATAAAGCAGTAGAGGGCTTGTCTACCCATGACAAGGCCATTGGTTCAGTTCCCAGAGGTGGGGGGAAGGAGGAGGCACAAGAAGAAGAGTAATTTGCACACAAAGACAGCATATTGTGTGTGTGTGGCGGGGGGTGAAGGAGGAATAGGACACGGGATCGACAGGAATGATTGGGGAAATAGCTGAGTTGAGAAAAATGTAAAACTCCTCACCTCTCCAGGTCTGGATAAGTAATGAGACCCAAGACTCCTTAGGCACTTTCACTGGGGTCTGGGTGAATAATGACCACTCAAGACTTTCAAGACTTTCTTTACTTTGAATTCCTCCCAGTTTCTACCTAAACTCAGCATCTTCTCTCAGCTCAAATCCAAAAATGCAGACAGACAGATAAACAGAAATTCTCACATATAAACTTATTGACAAGTATGGACTGAGGCTAAAACTTGAAAAGTTGCATGGTCAAAAAATGGGTTAATCACAGTATTTATTAATATACAAGATGTTTAAAACAACTTAATTAGACTAAGAGTAATTGTGTTTATACCACTAACCAATGAGCACTAGCTTCGGAAAGCACTAGAAACAGTTTTCTGTATTGATCTTGCCAATCAAACCTATCCCTAAGCCTGCTCATGAGCAAGCTGTCTTCTGCCCCATCCTGTTGGAGCATCTGTCCCATCGCGGTAGATTCTACTCACTACCCATCCTTCGCTCTCTGCTGTGCATGTCGAACATGTCATGTTCTCCTTAGATGTACAGATTTTATCACTTAGGAGGGTCTTGGACTTACTAATAGCCCAAGCTCCTTAGCGAACCCCTTTGTCAGTTAGGAAGGGTCTAGACTCCCTAACTCCGCAATGTTTCACACATCCCTCATGAACCACAATGCTAGGCTGAACTGTTGGTTGTCGTATGGAGGGCTCATTTTATCATCAGTTTCTCATGAAGCTGATCTCCTCCATAGTGACTTCACTGACACTTTCTCATACTTCCTAATTACTGCCCCACTGAAAAGGACAGATATGTGTGAGAATCTTGAAGATCTGCCAGTATCTTGCTTCTAGGGGCTTAAGTCTTGGGTACCAAGCCATGAGTCTTCTCTTAGGAGCATTATAGGAAAACATCATCTTCAGCCGGTAAATCTGGTGAGTACCGAACTTTCGCCAAGAAAGTAAGGCAAACCCATTCCAGGAAAATAAATTTTTAAAAGAGAAAAATACTTTAGAAAAATAAAGCAAACCAAATAAATGCTTCTAGGAGACTCTGGGGAGTCTACACCCAAGGAAGAAGTAAAAGTAATCAATAAATCATCCTTAGAAATGATCGGTTGTGGGCATTTACAACAAATGGCCAAGGGAACGAGCCTTGAGGAAAGAGAATTTCATTGGGCCCCTTAGCGACACTGGTATTCTTTGGGTTTCTGAAAGAAAACTCAAGTGATAATCCTACAGAGCCAAAAGAAACCCGTTCACTGCACAAACCCCTCCTCCTGAAAGGTGAGTGGCAGCCACTGAACCAGAACCAGGTTGCATCACAGCTAACCTGCACCTGACTGAAGCTGGCCCAGGCTCTCCCTGGGAAGAAACAAGTGAGACAATTTAAGCTCACCTGGAGGGAGGCCTGGAGGCAAAGAACCTCAAGCCTCTGGCTCATTTGCTGTGTTCTAAATCAATACATTGCATTCTATGGTTCACAGGAAGTTAAGTGGTTTTACTTCTGGATTACAAGCATGGTTAATTGCACTTTGGAGTAGATGGTGTTTATACTGTGTGGGGTTGTTCTTATTTTACAGACCTGGAGATGGCATTTATGCACTGCAAATGTGCTTACAGCCTTGTGCATATGGCCAGCACTAACTGAATTCAGTAGATTAAATATAATGATGATGCTAATAATACTGATGAAATTAGGAGGGAGATATGTTGGGGAGACCCCCTCCAGGAGAAACTAGGAGGGGATTGGGAGGTGGATATGATAAAGATACATTATACGCATGCATAAATGTTTCAAACAATAAAAGATATAACAAAAATTTTAATTATATGACTGTCTGAGTCTGTAGACCCCCCCCCCACAGACTCTACAGTCTCTACAGTCTGAGCTCTGTTGTGGGATGTGAAGGATCTAAGGAAAGAACACAATCTATACCTTTCTGCTCCTGTGCCTGGAACATTGATGTAAGGAAGAGAAAAGTAAATAAAATTCATTGTAAGCAGCAAGAGAGCAGGATATCTGGGGTTTGTTTACTATGGTTGCCACAACAACCACCCTACTTTCTATTAAGTTACACACAAAGTACAAAGGGAAGACCCTGCTCAGAGAGTGAAGCCAGAATAGTGATGCACAGCATGAGGATGGAGTCAACAAGCTGGCTTTGTTTGTAGCCTCTGGAGTCAAAATACCAAGGTTGGAAATCTGACACTGCCATTGGTCATGGTACTGAACCTCCCTGAGTCGCACTTGTCAAGCCTGTAAAATGGGATTTGCTGACATTAATCCTCAGAATGAAAGATAACCATCACCCACTACACTGGCTCATTTTATGTCAACTTGACAAGCTGCAGTTAATTGAGAAGAGAGAACTGCAATTAATAAAATACCTCCATAAGATGGCCCATAGGCAAGTCTGTAAGGTACTTGTTTTGATTAATGATTGATGGGGGAGGGCCCAGCCCACAAGGGGTGATGCCACCCCTGGCCTAGTGGTCCTGAGTTCATAAGAAAGTAGAATAAGCAAGTCATGAGGAGTAAGCCACTAAACTGCAGTCCTCCACACCCAGGTTTCTGTCCCAAGTTCCCACTCTAGCATCCCTCAATAATGGTCCATGATGTGGAATGGGCTGTAAGCTGACATAAACCCTTTCCTCCCCAAAACTGCTTTTGATCAAGGTGTTTTATCAATGAAATAGAAACCCTAACTAAAATAGTCATGTAACACACACAATTCAGGGTGGGGGGTTGTTTGTATTGTTTGTTGTTTGTTTTTTTTGTTTGTTTTTCAGTGAGTGAATGGGCAAAATAGGCTAGAATTCTTGTAGGATCTGGAAAAATAAGATGATAATATAGAAAAGTACCAGCCTTGCCTACATTTTAATTAATCCTGGATCATCCAGAATGAGATACACAATTTGCAAAACCCACTGCAAAATGTAAATCCAGAGCCCATTATCAAAACATGTTTATTTATTTATTCACTACTGAGGCCCTTAATTTTTAAGTTTTAAGTTTTTTAATAGACACACAACATGTACATACTTATGAGAAAGTGTGAGACTTCAGTATGTTTACAATGAGTCATGATCTGAAAAAAATAAGTTTTTGAAGTCTAAAACACCTTAAACATTTAGCATTTCTTTAGGGCTGTGCTGCGGGAGCTACTTCCACTCCTTTGGCCAATAGCCTTTAAGATACCAGCCCACTGGGGTGTAGTTTCTTCTCTTTTGTTTTAAAAAGCAGCAGTAGCCGTGTGCTCGCTCTCTTGCTTCCAGCTTCCGGCTGTTAGACTTCATTCCTGATTGCGCAGAGGGCTGTTGTCTGGGACTGTGATCTGTAAGTTTTTTCCCTTTAAATAAATAACCATTTTATTAATCACAATTCCAAACTGGTGTGGGATTGTTTTATGACTTACACCTCTTCATCTGGTGCCCAACGTGGGGTGCCATTCTGTAACATGAGGGCCTGCTTGTTGGGGTTTATGTTCTGCCCGGTTCCCACAACCATTTAACCCCAAGGAAATCACACAGAGAGTCTATATTAGGTTACAAACTGATTTGCCCATTAGCTCAGGCTTCTTATTAGCTCTTGTAGCTTATATTAACCCATTATCCTTATCTATGTTAGCCACATGGCTTGGTACCTTTTTCAGAGGGGCAGATCACATCCTGCTTCTTCAGTGGTCTGGGCAGGAGTGGGGAAAGAGCTTCCTTCTTCCCAAAATACTCCTGTTCTTCTGGCCCCACCTTTCCTTCCTGTCTGGTTGTCCCACCTATACTTCCTGCCTGGCCAATCAGTGTTTATTTAAAACATGATTGACAGAATACAGACAATTCTCCTGCACCAGGGCTAAAATATCAAAACCCTCTGTACTGGCTGCTTTCAACTACGACAATGAATCACTAACAGCTGTGATTATCTCTGTGCCATAGAACATTAGAACACTACTTGAGTCTGTGTTAGTTTGTTTCTCCATTGCTCTTAGGAAACACTAACTGAAACCAAACTGGGAGCGAAGAGGGTTTTCTGAGTCTACTGTTCTATGTCACAGTCCATCCCTGCAGAAGTAGGACAGGAACTCATAGAGAGCAGGAGCTAGGGGCAGGAACTGAAGCAGAGACCACAGAAGAATGTGTCTTAGTTGTTTGCTCCCCTTGGCTCGCTCAGTTTACTCTCAGTCCAAGATCATCTGGGCATTGTCCACAATGGAATGGGCCCTTCCATACCCATCATGAATTAGTTAACGCCACCATTGTCCTCAGACCAATTTTATGGAAGCCATTGAAGTTCCCTCTTGTCACTTGACTACGGTTTGGGTCAAGCTGATGAAAAGAATTACCAGCAGAGAATCTGAGTCTGTGAACTGCATTTTTAGCTTCCACATATAAATGAGTTTATATGGTGTTTGTCCTTCTGTGCCTGACTTGACTTCCATTCAAGGCCTCAAATTTCCTCCCATGTTATCACAAACACCTGGTAGAAACTAATTTTTTTTAAGAATTTCAAAATGGTGAAGGTGAAGGATAGGCATCAAACAAAGTCATGGCTATTCTAAGCAGAAAAACATGTGAAAAATACATTTGTTTGTTTGTTTGTTTGTTTGTTTTACATCCCAACCCCAATTTCCCCTCTCCTCCTAGTCCCTCCTCTCCTCTGCCTGCTCCCCCCTCATCCACTCCTCCTCGGTTTCTCTTCAGGAAAGGGCAGGTCTCCTGTGGATATCAACAAAACATAGTATATCCAGGTGAAGTAAGACTAAACACCTACCCATGTATGAAATCTAGGCAAGGCAACCCAGTCTGAGCAATAGGGTCTCAGAAGCCAGTAAAAGAGTCAGAGACAATCCCTGTTCCCACAGTTAGGAGTCCCACAAGAAGACCAAGCTACACAGCTGTCACATATAAGGTGAGAGTCTAGGTCGATCCCATGCAGATGATTGTAGGTGCCCTAAAATCCAAACTCTAAGATAAACAGGTCAATAGAAGAAGAAGAGGAGCAAGAGGAAGAAGAGAATAAGAAGAAGAGGAGGAGGAAAGATGAAGAAGGAGGAGCAGAAGGAGAAATAGAAGGAGAAGAAGGAGGAGGAGGAGGAAGAGAAGGAGAAGAATAAGAATTATAAGTCAATCAATGGGGACTGATTTCTACTTACTATTTATATGATTAACCAAAATAATTTTTCATGTATCTTTTATGTTCCTCTCCTAAGAAACAGAAGTTGTAAAACACAGACTTATAGGTATCTACTTTCTTAAATAAATAATTACTCAGCGAAGATTGCCCTGGATTACTACTTCCAACTCCCAGGCTCTGCTCATCTGCCAAATGAAGGGTTCTGTGGCTGCTAAGAAATTGCTCTTAAACGCATAAAAACACATAAGAGAATTGTTTTAAAAAAATCCCTTACTATTCATTAAAGCATTTTAGGGCCTTGTTAATTCAGATGGGATAATCAGTTGTTGATTAGCCAGGCTGTTAAGCGTCCACTGTCAGATGCTGATGGGATGTGAGAAATTACGTTTTGTATCTACCCAAGAGTCACCTGAACACCATTAGCACTTCAGTAGGTAAGACGGGATTTTCTGAGGATAAATTAGCTTGGCTTTTATTCTCCAGTCTTTTCTTTCATCTTCCAAATTTCTTCTCATTGCAAATCGTTCCTCATTCTCTTTTGTTTCTCTTGCCTCAGTGAGGCATGAAGCTCATTGGTAACAAGTCAGTGACACATATACTCGAGACTCTAGTATTAAAGGGCATCGTGGATCTGTATTTGAGGGGTGTCTGTGTCAACCATATATCTGAACAGCTACATAAGTATTCACGTGTGAATTGATGTCAATGTTTCTACTGCGCTCTTGATTTGGTTTTGCTTTGATGTCAAGGTTTTTGGCTATATCCTCTTAACATTCTCAGACATTCCGATGCAGGTACTTGGGTTAACAAGAGAACTCATCAACCAGGGCTCAAAGATTCTGTTTCCTTCCTTCCCATATTGACTGGCTGAGAGTCACAGGGCAACAGTGAAAATGGAGAGAGAAGAGCCTGGATTAGAGATTGGAAAATGTGATTCAGGGGCCTGGTTCTGTCTTCAAAGAGGAAGTCACCATGCCTGGTGATCTGCTCTGTATTCTAGCAGGTCATTTCCTATCCCAGACAGTTAACAATTCATTTTCCCCATCCTTTCACAACAGAATGACATTAGCATTTACTCTCTGTGTCAAATCAAGAAGACTCAGTGATGTATTTCTATCAAGACAGACAAGTCCCCAGTCTAAAATGGAAGGAGCATTATCAAGACTTCAGAGGGGCCTCTCAGCCCAGCTTGCAAGAAGAGGATCATAATTCTACTCACGGAACTGCTCCAGATGCTTGGCACTGTTAGATTCTGGAAAGGCAGTGATAGTCACCAACGGACATGGATTCCCTCCCAGAGTCTGGCAGAGACTAGCTTGCCGGAAGTAGACTTGCCTGGGATCAATGCTTCTCTCGAGAATTTGAAGGTGAGTCTACAACAGAAACAAAACAAGCATGCATAGTATTAACACTTACCCATTAGCTCAAACAGGAAAGTATCTTACACTCACTAAATCTTGCAGTTTTTAAAAGTATTTATGCCAACCCAATCTGCCTGATGTATGTGGAGCGCTGAGTGATGAGAGGCTGTTCTTAGTTTGGTGAGGCCGAGCAGACAGCATTGTCCTGGCACATATCTGCATAACGGATTTGTTTGCAAGTTCCACTGTAAGTAAGAAAGCAAGGACATAAAATGTTCTTCCCATCACCACATTGTGGTTACCATAAAGACTGAGAATACCCAGAGCACTGGAGATTGTGAAACCATGAGTCCTAGAAGCATAGACTATAGCTGGTCCAGGCACTAAGGGAAAAGCAAAAAATAATTTACCTATGGGATGCTAAGTTAACAGAAAACTGGCCAATAACAACAAGTGGAAAGCACATTACACACACACAAAAAAATGGAAAAACCATTGAAACAAGGACACCTAGTTAACAACCTTGAAGTTAACAACTTCTGATATTTTCACTAACCAAAACAAGAGGACTAGTTATAAACATGCTAGAGATGCCTTGTGGCCCCCATCTGGTTACAGTGACATCAACAACCAGAGAGAGAACAGTCAGCCTCATTGCAGCACAGGACATTGGTGGGCAAACATAATCCAGCTTCAGATATGAAGTTTTAATTGCAATCAGCTAGGTATCAACAAAGAGAATAAACAACCTACCTTTCCCCTTGATGACTGAGCCTGCTAGGCAAATCACACACACACACACACACACACACACACACACACACACAAATCTTAAAAGAATATTTAAGATATTTGGGTACATATTGTGGCAGGGTGTGGTGTAGAGGAAGTGTTTATAAATGGGCAGAATTATATACCCCAAACATGCATGCTCTCATCCATTGAACATAGGAGTACTTAATCTTAAATAGGCATAGAGGCTATAAAGATGAAGATTTCCATGAGACAGGAGTCTATCCTGCATTATCCTGTTGGGATCAGTATAATTATAAGTGATTAAAAACAAAGACTTTTTCCTGGCTGCTGAAACCAACGAAAGAAAACTCAGCCTGCTAACCCGGCATAGAAGATAGAGAATGAAATAATAAACAGGGCACACAAGACCCTTCCAGAAGATTTAAAAAAAAAAAAGGCAAGAAAATTAACCATTTCAGGCTTCAGAAGGGGGCACATTCTAATACTTTGGTCTTTGCCCAAAAAGATCTATGTCAAACTTCTAATTTAATATTTTTAAAATCTAGCTTAGATCACTAAGTTTGTGAAAATTTGCTACAGCAAAAAAATAGAATGAATATAATATAAAACAAGGAAAATAATGTTATAAATGAAGTTTAAGGAAACAGCATGGCTATAAATTTTTAAGTACTGAACTATTTGAGACCCATGGAGAAAGAAAATGTGTCAAAGAACAAAGAGAACCACATAAGTCTGTGGATTTTTCTTCTACTCTCAAGAGAACTTGGAAATTTTACCTGGAATTGAGCCTAGTGGTTCACATTTGTAAGTTCATCAGTCACAAGGCAGACAAGAAGATAGCTGAGTTTGAGGACAGCCTTGGCTGCCTAGTGAGCTCAAGGCCAGTTTGTTTGGCTTCCATGGGGAGGCTCTGTGTCAAAAATCAAGTAAAACAAAACTGAGAGATTTGAGGATGAAGAAGAGAAGGAGAAAAGAGGAAAGGGGGGAGAAAAGGCATTGGGAAAAGAAAGGAAAGGAGAGAGGCTTAAAGGAGACAGAAGAAGATGAGGTGATAAAAATGAAGAACAAGAAAATCTGAAATGGAGTCAAATGCTACTTGAAACTGATGAACAAAACCACACAGCCCTTAGGACTTAGTGTCCACAGTAGCATGACCCTTGTTATTTCATAAGACTCTTGCACAAGAAAATAAAATAGGGCATCAATCAAACTTCTACCCAAAACTATTTGAATCTCTCTCCTCAAAATCATTGCCTTATATTGTCCATGAATCCTGAAATAACCATGCCATAATCTTTGCCTAATCCAACTCCCACCCCCACATTAAATTATCCACCTTTAAAGTGGACCTCAAAGTTTCAATAAGTATCCCAATTTTGTACTTCCCCCTTTTGAGAAGCTGTCAAGATTTTATTAAATTCTTTCTCCTTGGTCAAACACACATAGGACAAAGGTCAAGAAGCTTCAGGACCAGGGCTCATGGCTTCCCCAGGCTGACATAGTGCCCTACAAACACATTATCATTTCTCTGACCACGCTGTTCCATCACAAATAGTGAGAGGATCAGAGAAAGCTGCTCTGGGAAGTCCAAGGACCTCAACCAAGTCCTCTCCATACATTCTGACCACTTGCCTTGTCTGCATTCTTTCCTATAGATGAAGTTTTTCTTGTGTACCCTGACCTTGTGTCTAGTGATTTTACTTGTTATTCTAAACCTGATAGCACTGCCCTCCCTGGGACGGAGTCAAACTTGGACCTGTAATTAAGTCTATTTTTAAAGTGTGTGTTTCGCTGTGGGTACCTGTCAGTATGTGTGTGTAAATAATCCTATCACACATGTATCTACATGCTCACACAAATTTCTTGACATATGCTTCTTTTTGCAGAACTAGAAGCCAGAAGAAATAAAGCACTGCTTAGAGATTGATAGTCAAAATGATTTTAATCCAATAGTCCTGCATCTGTCAAGTTTCTGATCGTGAGTGGCTAAACAAGGGTTAAATCAACGCAACTATTGAAAAACTGGTTTCTAAATAATAATATGACTTTTACAAGAAATGAAAGCAAAACAGATACACAAAAGAGGGGTAAATTAAAACAAAATAGTAATTTTTTCAGTGCACACACACCCACGCAGCAATATTTGATTCCTGGAAATAAAAAGCATTAAGCATCAATCACAACAGGAAAGCCAAGTGAGAGGGAGGTGCTTGGATCATACTGTGTTTACATTCTGACTATGGTTTTGTAGAGACTTAAATAAATACTTAACCTTCTCATGACTCAGTTTTTCATCTTTGAAGTGTGTATTAAAATAATATTCCCTACTCCATGCAGTGGTTGCTAAACTTCAGGAATTAAAAAAAAACAATGTGAGCAAAGCACCTGTGGCCAAGTGGCACAAGCCTACAGTCACAGCACATTGGAAGGCTAACAGCTTCAAGGCCTGCCTGTTCTCCAGAGTTCACAGTCAGCCTGGAGAATGCAACATGACTCTATCTCAAAATAAAAAATTTTGGAAAGGATTTCTTTTTTTTTTTTTTGGAGATTCTAATATAATTAAATAAATCTCCTCCACTTCCCTTTCCTCCCTCCAAAACCCTCCCATATACCCTTTTTGGCTCGTTTTCAAATTCATGAACTCTTTTTTCAATAACTGTCATTATGGACCTGTAGATAGATAAAAAGACCAACAGGCAGACAGACAAATGAGAGATAGATGGATAGATAAATAGATGATAGATAGATGGATGGATGATAGATAGATAGATAGATAGATAGATAGATAGATAGATAGATAGATAGATAGATAGATAGATGATAGATGGATGGATGGATGATAGATAGATAGATAGATAGATAGATAGATAGATAGATAGATAGATAGATAGATAAGACTGTTACGAGATACATTCTCATGAAAACACTTTCTGACCCTCTCTGTCTTTTACAATCTTCCCACCCCTCCTCTTCCCACAATGATCCCTGTTCCTTAGGTGTGGGAGTTGTATTGTAGATAAATCATTTGGGATTTGAGCTCACAACTCTGCATTTTGGTTTGTTGTGGTTTCTTTAATGTTCTCTGTCTGTTGCAAAGAGAAATTTCCTTGATATGAAAACTACAGTAATTGGGCTAGACCCCGGAGTAGAGTGTGCAGGACCTGGCTGAGGAGAGAGGTTGGATGAAGTGGGTTTTGTTTTTTAATGTTTTATATTTTTACCTAAGGCGGTGGCTCAGAGGTAGAATGCTTGCCTAGCATGTGCAAGTTCCCTGGACTCAATTCCTAGTACTAAGTATAAAAAGTAATGACCTAAAATAAAATGAAAAATAAAAATAAGGTCTGGCGAGATGGTTTCATGGTTAAGAGGGTATACTGCTATTGCAGAAGACACAAGTTCCATTCTAGCACCCACGTCAAATGCTTCACAGGTCTGACACTCTCTTCTGCACCTGCATGGGCAACTGCTCTCATGTGCACGATCCCCTGTAGAGACACACATGCATTTATAACATTGCGTAATTGTCATGTAGGAACACTCAATGTGATCTTCTATTGTTGGTGAAACAATATTAACTTTAACCACGTTATCTTTAATAACTAAAACTGAAGCACTGGTGGTATGTAAACACTCAAAATTCGGGGAAACAGCTCAAAGAAAATAATGTTCATGCTGCACATGAGAACAAAGGAAAGGCTGCAGTGAACCACAGAAATGAACAGCTACTCCAATGACAACTATCACCAAATGTGTTGTAAGTATCAATGGGCTAAATCAGTCTTATTAAATGACAGAAACATTCAGATTAGTGTTTTTAACATTCTAATGCATGTTGTGTACAAGAGGTGTTTTTGAAAGCAGCTCTGTATATATGAGAAACATTCCTAAGTTATCTCTTTATTTTGTTTGCCCATACTCTAACATTTTAAGGGAGAAATATTGGATCTAAGAGGAAACATAAACATAAATTAAAGTAAGCAAGGCGACAGTAATATATGACAAAGTCATATTCCAGATCAAGTGCATTAAATGGGATTTTAAAATCTTATTTTTATAAAGGGCACAATTCACAACAAACATATAAAACTCATAAATCTTAAGAATCAAATAACATGGCTTTGAAATATATAACACGAAACAGCAGAAAAAGAAAAATGACACTAGGAGTGAGTGGGAATTTGTAAAATGGCTTCACAGCCTTGAGTAAACAGAAGTGGCAAAAAACAATAATACAGTACCACTGAACAGTTTTGCCATTGCATAGTTGTCTTAACAGGGAACATGGTTTAGTTAATTATTCTCAAACATCCATGAAATTGGAATATCAATTAGTCATATATGAGGTTATTAAAATTCACTACATTTCAACAAAAAGGAAAATGATATAAACCACATTCCCTGATCATTATTAAGAGAAATTAGAACTAAGTTGAAAACGGTTTTAAAATAGCAAAAATGAAACAACTGATTGGGAAATAGAAGAACATTTTCCTAAGAGAAGCTTGATGTGGGATGTCCTTATGTATATGTGTTGCTTTTATTGGATAATGAATAATTATCATTATTATTGGATAATCGGCCAGTGGCTTAGTAAATCCAGGCAGGAAATCTGAACAGAGATTGAGAGAGAGAGAGAGAGAGAGAGAGAGAGAGAGAGAGAGAGAGAGAGAGAGAGTAGGTGGAGTCAGACAGACACCATGTAGCAGCCAGAGGAAATGAACCTGGAATCTTTCAGGTAAGTGACAGCCTCATCACAGATTATTAGAAATGAGTTAATTCAAGACGTAAGAGCTAGCTAGAAATACACCTGAGTCATTGGCCGAACAGTGTTGTAATTAATATAGTTTCTGTGTGATTATCCAGGTTTGGGTGGCTGGGAAATGAATGAGCAGTCTCCGCCTACAAAATGACGTTCATACATTTGGGCCTAAGCCACATGGCCAGCCACACACTTTGGTCCGAGTGCTTGTATGCCCACTCAGTGTTAGGAGGAAAGTACCTGAGAGCATGCCTACCTGGGAAAGCAGCTGGATCGGGTCTGCTAGGCATGCACAGGCAGGCAAACAAGATAGATTCCTGCTGCCATACACAGAGACATTTCCAGGCCACGAAGCATGCTGCATGGCTGATTTAGCTTTTACTCAGATAAAAGAGGTTTATGTGCTGCATGGTGCTTCCCAGAGTTGAGGTGTTGAGCACAGCTCTCACCGAGCAGTCCCAGATCTGGTGGTAAATGTACCTCTGCCATATTAAAAGGCCAAGAGAGGTAGAGCCAACATCCAGGGCTGCTACAACCACACTGCTTACTATTTTAAAATGCTCCTTGTCAGAAAAGAATTTCAGACGCACAATAGGACAGATTCAGACATAAAAGACCTCTAAATGAGACAGAGTATGTTTAAAAATGTATGTAGGTTTGGGAGAGAGAGGAATAAGAGTAAAGACAGTTATAAAAAGAAGTAAAGTCTATAAGGAGACAGTAAAAGTAATATAAATGAGGATGGACAGTCATAGATTAAAGGAGTAAAGAAAAATAATCCAAGTAAAGATGGAAAATACACAGAGAGTCTGGATTATGTATATTACTGTGTTTTCTTTTAATTTTTTGACTGTTAATGGGCTAAGTACAGAAAGACATTTTATTATATGGACTGCTAAGCTAAACAAACATATATATTTTAAAGGTATCTTGATTTCAAAATTTGAATCTAAAAATACATTACTTTGGAAAAGAGGTTCTGCTTTTATTTCCACAGAAGATGAGAACCTGTGGATTCCTTCCAGGCTAATGTGGTTTGATGGAACAAGACCTTCTGAAAGGTCTCTGTGAACCCTAACAATACTTTGTCCAACAAAGAGAGGGAAGCAGTTTGGAGAAAACAATGTCTAAATTCCCAAAATGATTGTTTGTAGGTGTTTGTTTTCACTTAAAGGGGAATATGATATAGATATGAATACTTTGCATTGGTACATAGGGATCTTGGTCTATTGATACAAACTTAAGATAGATTTGTTACATTGTGTATATGTATTTCTGTTCTTGTTTAAGGTATTATGTTTATACAACTTATTTGAAATGTATTGTATAATTTAAAATTACATATTAATAGTCATTTATAATAGTCAAACTAGTAATTATGTTAGTTAGGGTTTTTAAATATACAGAGATATATTTCAGTTAGAAAGATAATCTTCAACACTTCAAAGACTATGGAATATGGCATTTAAAATGTTTTAAGAACTTATACTCTTCTCGACAGTGAGACATGTCTGCTTGTGGCAGCACCAAATACTTCAGAAAGGTGGATGGACATTGAGGAAACGCGTTGTAGAATTTGCCTTCAATGTGACATTGCTAGCCATTTGGGTAAGAAACTGCTCTTGCATGGATGGCTTGATAGTATGCTGTTTGAACTGGTTATGCAGGACCCACAGAAAAGTGACTGCTGAACTTTCCAAAAGTGGGATGGTCCTTCAGGGTTCCTGCTTCATGAAAGGAACTTCCAGACATTCTGCAGAATACAGAAGAAAGTGACTGACAAACTTTGCTGTACAAAGCATAAGAGATCTTCAAATTTCCTGCTTCATTAAAAAATTTGCCAGATACTATGGGCCTGTAGGCTGAAGATGGTTGCCCCAATGTTACAGAAGAACTTTGGGTGACTGTCCAGGCAGCAAGATGTCTCTGTCAATTCTAGAACTTTGGAAGTTGCTTATAATGAACTTCCTGTTTACTTAGGCAATAATATATCCTTCTGAAGTCTTTGAAGAGTTGAAGAGAGATATAGTTTTCCTTAGTTATAAGATTTAAAACTTTAAACTCACAAAGATATGATAAATGATAGAGTATTATCCTTAATTTTCCAAATGTAAATGGACTAAATATTGTAATTATAATTCTTGCTTGATAACTGTTTTGTATATGTAATTTTACTATGTTAAAGTTAAAACCTTCCTTTTTATTTAGACAGAAAAAAACAGATGATGTGGGATGCCCTTCTGTATATGTGTTGCTTTTATTGGCTAATGTATAAAGCTGTTTCGGCCCATGGCTTAGCAGATTAAAGCCAGGCAGGAAATCCAAACAAAGATATAGAAAGAAAATAGGTGGAGTCAGACAGATGCCATGTAGCTGCTGAAAGAAAAGGACCCGGAAACTTCTGGTAAGTCATAGCCTCATGGCAATACACAGATTAATAGGAATGGGTTAATTCAAGATGTAAGAGCTAGCTAGAAATATGTCTGAGTCATTGGCCAAACAGTGTTATAACTAATATGGCTTCTGTGTGATTATTGAGGTCTTGGCAGCCAGGAAATACAGAGCCTTATTAAGAAATTTATATTCCAAAAAGTAAACCAGTCTTAGGTTATTATTCCAAGCCCTGTTATAGGAGTTAGATGTGTCAAAATGCAGATTAATATTCAGGTGTTTGCTTAGTATTTGCAAAAGCAAAGACCCTTCCCTGAAGCCTTTCTCAAAGTGCATTCAGTGGAATGCTAATAAATGCTGGAGTATCTAGGAAGCTGGAGGAGGTGAGTCGTTCATAGCCCAAACACTGGAAATGCTGAGTTAAACAATATGAAAATATCTTCATGACATGGAACTCCTCAGCTCCTTTACTATGTACACATGTACTGTGAGTGCCAAGAATAAAGACCGGCACTCAGTGCTTCATGAATCTATATGGTCACTAGACACCTTTTTTCTATAAAGATTTCAGGAGGGCTTGCAAAATAGCTCACTGGGTAAATGTGCTTGCTGCCAAGCCTGATGACCTGAGCGCCCACATGACAGAAGGTGAAAACCTCCAAGTAGTTATTTGACTTCCACATGTGAGTGATGGTCCACGTGAGTATATGTACATATACACATAATACATTAATGTAATTTAAAATGTAAAGACTTAGGAAATTGGAGTGCTACAGAATACACTTTGGGAAATATTATTGTGCAAAATTGTTCTGTGCATCAAAACTCTATCTTTCATTTGTTTCTCACTTCATTATAGCCACAAGGGTCCTCCGTGGGATGGACTGGGATGATTGGCAGTCTGTCAAGGAAAAGCAGTGATTATCTTTTTGTGTTACAACTAACTCACAGAACTCTAGTCCCTGATACCAAACAACAAAAATTTAATGACATGATGGGTTTGCAGTTCAGCTCAGTGTGGTAGAGCATCGACTTGTCTAGCCTGCAGGAGACCCTGGCTTTATCAGATGGCACTACCGGGTGTCATGATAATGTCTTAACAATTAAAGCCAGGTTTTAGGGCTTAGTTATGGGAGGCAAGTTCAGCTTTCCATTTGTCTATGGAAGTCATCAAATACAACTGCTTGTGAGGCAAAGGGGACAAAGACATTACCATGCCAGGGAACTTGTCTTTCCGAGGGCGCTTCAGGATGCTGCCCACCAGCAAATGCAGAAGTGACAGGCTTGAGCTCCATCCATTTGTATTTCAAGTGTAATTATCACTGGCATTACGAACTTCCAAATGCCTAGTATACATTCACTTAAGCTCATTCCCATAAACCGTGATTTTCCCATACCCATCTCCCACACCTCTCAATCAAATATTTATCCCTTTGGACCTATCACCTACTGTGCACCGAATATGTAACACCTCCAGCTCCAGGGGGTATTATTTTGGTTCTAGTCTAGTCACAGGGCAATGACTAGTAGCCAACCAATAAAAAGATTCTGTGGCTTTCCTTTTGCTCAAATAACTTCGTCTTGATCTCCAGCAGAATGCTTCCACCTCCAGTCTAGAAAGGCTTTCTTAATTGGATATTGTTGGGATCCTTGATGGGAGGAGCAGGGCCCATGAATGCAAGTGCCAAGTGATGCTAATTACAGCTCTGTGGAAGACACAGGGGTGGCTTTCTTTGTAAAAGTGGCACTGAGTTCAAAGAAATTGCTGCAACCCCAGAGGGGCTGGCTTCTTAAAGAGAAAGGCCTGTCTGCCGGGAGATCAAGCAGATAACCTTAGCCTGGGGCTCCATCCCGAGCTTCTCCACAGACTCCTTGGCTTTCTCAAAGTTTCCACAAAAGCCATTCCCTAACCTCAGCAGGCTACTCTGCTGATGGCCACTCACAAAATGGGAAGCACTGCACTAAGGAAAATCATCTTTTCTTGTTGTGATCCCCTAAGAACTGCACTTTCTGGTGCCCTATTTTAGGGAGAAAAAAAGCCCACCCCTAAGGGCATGGCCTATTTTATTTTTTTGCCCTGCTTACTTCACTGGGCACTTCAATACACTCAGCAGATAATCAGAATGTCTCATCACAGAAACAAATGACATCTTTAAGTAAAAACCTAAGCTAGAGAGCACACCGGAAGTCCTAGACAAGCTTTATCCAAGTGTCCATCTGATGAAACCAGTCACCCTGGCTTAAAGGAACTCACCTTTATTTTGTTCCTGTGATGTTGCTGATGGGTGAGAGTACCTGGTGAATGCCTGGCAAACACCTAGGAAACACCCTACCACCGAGAGATATCCTCACACTCCAGGGACTTACTCTAAGAACAAGGATGACATTTACCATTTATAAAGAGAAGAGGCCTTTAATATCTTTTATCCATTAAAAAGTCAAGATAATAAGTAACCACTATGCCAAGGACATCATTAGCCTTGTATTTATTTCCTTGTGTTCTCCAATTTGATCTTTAAATACTTTCCATCCTAGTAGAGATTGTGGAATGGGCAGCCAATGACTCTAACAGAGAAAATGGTTATCATAGAAACCACATCAGTGCTCTAATGGTTACCTGCTGTGGGAGCTCCTTCTGCTCCTTCAGCCAATAGCCTTTAAGATACCAGCCCACTTGGGCATGGGCTCTTTGGATTGAAAAAGCAGCAGTAGCCATGCGCTCCCTCTCTTGCTTCAGACTCCCCTTCCGGCTACCAGATTCTTTACCTGGTTGTGCAGAGGGATGTTGTCTAGGACGGTGATCTGTAAGTTTTCCCCTTTAAATAAATAACCCTTTTATTAATCATAATTCCAAACTGGTGTGGGATTGTTTTGTGACTTACTCCTTTAGTTATCAACTAGAATCGATTACTGGGGTAGGCACTTTTAAACTTCCATCTACCAATGATCTTAAATTCATAGCAACCTATATGGCAGTGGCATTTTGCTTCCATTTTACAGGTGTGAAAGCTAAGCTAGGAAGAAATGTAAAACTTTATGCATAGTTACAAAGCAAGGAAACAGAGCCTAGAGTCATCCATGTCAATCTGACCTTTGAAAATTGTTTTTATATTGTGACTCTCAGGGTGTGTGCTTTCCTGGGAAGATGTCACAAGACACATCTACTCCCCCCAGAGGAATAGAGGGTACTAACAGACCAAACAAGTGATTCTTGCCCAAGACCAGCTTGGTGGATCAATGAATTTGTTGGGGTTACTTACAGATGTATGGGTGACTCTAGGTTGGAGTACCACTGAAGAGTACCCAGTCTCAGTCAGCCTTCTATTTCTTATACACCCCGAGACCACATGCAGCAAGTGGGTGACAGAGAGAAGACACATCTCACGTCTCACGAAAGGGAATGGTGGCTCTGCTTCTTTGATGAGGGAACTAACAGCCTTTTTACTAGTATATCATAACCCAGGTGGCTCTTTGTTGCTCTTACTTTCTTGCCTTGACTGTTGGCCAAGATGATCTATAGCCACCACAGCAACTACTTCATGACCACCTATGTCAACGTCTCACCTGGAAGGAACAGTTCTACCACAACAGCCATAAACACCTGACATTTTTTTTCCTCTTTTGGCAAAAGCCTGCCCTTCAAAGATATCTTGGGCCCTTCATGTTGTCCTCCTTGATACCAAGACCCTACATCAGCATTGGCCTTTTGTTTTGGCCTGTACACAGATAGGTCTCTGCAAATTGGTTATGTGACAACACTGATTTAGTTTGTTTGTTACATCTTTGATATACCATGTAGAAGTCGCCATGTCCTATTTGATGTCTCTGAAACTCTTCAATTGTCCTGAACCCTTTATAAAATGGAAGATATGTACATACGAAACTCTTCTCTTTTCTCCCCCCTGTCTCCACCCTACACCTTCTTTCTCTTTTCCTCATCTCTGAAGATGCTAGTAACATTTTCTTCACTAAGTATCTGCATCAGGGAAAAGAAAAGCAAAAATCTCTGCTCCACTAATCTACCCTTTACAAACTTTATTAAGCTCTCCCAACATAAGAATCCCACTAATGCCAACATTCCTTATTATTACTTGCCAGCCTATGCGGATAAAAGTTCTCAATGGCATTCCATTTCCTCACCTCCTAATCCACCCAAAATTGTCTGGGAGTCTCATTTTCAAGCAGCACCACTGCTCCTGAAAATCAACATGCTGTTATATCCATACTTTAACTGTCAATACTAACATACCTGAGCAGTCTTTTCATTTACCTCTGTCTTGATATGACTAAATGTAACCTAATACTTTGGTATTTTTCAGAATTTTAATATCTTTCTTCTTTCTATTAGCTTTATTTCAATGCTGTCATTTGAACAATTATCCAACAGACTTTCAGGCAAGCATCTGGAAGGTATCAGTTGGAAAGGACAAAATAGTAATTCTCTTATTACAAAAAAAAAAGTTTTTAAAGTTTCAAAATTATATTCACAGTAAAACTTTCCATCATACATCCCTTTTCTATAAAAATGTTTGCAATTATTCAACATAATCATTGTTATAAGAGACTCGTAATTCCACATGAAAAACTATTTCACACCCCCACCCCCAACATAAACTTCAAGTCACATACAGTTAATTCTACCCTTGGGGCATCATTCACATTAGGTTGTCATTGGTCAATTGGAAAAGGACTGTTTTAGGACATGTCCAAAAATAAAAATGAATAGTGTGTGTCCCAGAACTCACTCATTCTGTTGGTGGTAGGAGGAAGGGTTTCACAAGTGAAACCATAAAGTCAGTTATACTCCTAACCAAAAGAGGACAAAGACCATCAGTCATTGGAAATGTGAAGCCCAAAATTGAGATTATCTTTTTTACTTTTCAGGTAATAGATTATCTTTTTTTTAAATCCTATTCTCATTTAAGAGGAAGAAGCTACTCCAGGCACATTTCTGTTCTTTTCTTATTAAACTATCTCAAACTTCTATAGTCAGTAGAAACATATCTTCTGTGAGACAACAGTCTGGCACTCTGTAAAGATTTGTTACTTGTATTTTAATAAAACGCTGATTGGCCAGTAGCCAGGGAGAAAGTATAGTCGGGGCAATCAGGCAGGAAGTAGAGGAGGGGCAACTAGAACACGAGAATTCTGGGAAGATGAAAGAGTTGCTCTGCAGTCACCACCCAGCCACAGAGGAAGCAAGATGAGAATGCCTCGCTGATATGGCTAACATAGACAAGAAGAATGGGGTAATTTAAGATTAAGAATTAGTTAATAAGAAGCCTGAGCTAATAATAGGCCAACCAGTTTATAATTAATGTAGACATCTGTGTGTTTCTTTGGGACTGAATGGCTGTGGGACCAGATGGGACAAAAACCTCTGTCAACACATACGAAGATGCCAAAAGTCAGTTAGAAATCTCATCTATTTATTTATCTATCTGTCTGTCTGTCTATCATCTATTTATATCTATCTCTTCTTCTCTATCTATCCATCCATCATCTACCCATCATTTATCTAATATCTATATACATCTATCTCTTCTCTATCCATCCATCATCCATCTATCTATCTATCTATCTATCTATCTATCTAACTATTTATCTAATCTATCTATCATCTATCTATGTAGCATGATTAATAAAAACCCAGAGACAAAAAATGTGGTTCAATCTAAAGGTCAGAAAGGCAAAACAGCCAGCCACTGGCTCTTACCTCTACCTCAGTCCAAAATGGGGATCTTGTCTCCAGAAACCTGTGTGTGAGAGCTCTCTCCTCCCATCTTATATTGCTCTCTAGTGCTGGATTAAAGGTGTGCACCACTACCATCCAGTTTCAATGGTAAACTAATATGGCTACATGCTTTAAAGGTGTGTGTCACCACTGTCTGGTCTATAAGACTGATCAGTGTAGTTGTTTTACTCTCTGAACATCAGGCAAGCTTTATTAAAATACAAATGAAATATCACTACATATCTACATCTATCTTTTCTCCTCTATATATGTATCCACCTATCGTCTATAATCTATCTATATCTATCTCACCTCTATCTACCTATCTATCTTTCTGTCTTTCTCCATCTCTTCCCTCTAAGAAGGGTCTTCTTTGCTGGTATTTTTGTTTTCCTTAAAGATGAAATTCTTTTTCCCTTGATCCCAATCTCTCCTCAGTTTTCTGTAAGTTGTTAGGCATTAAATCCTGTACTCTTATTAGACAAGCCTCTAGAAAACAAGTAGCCCAGAGTCTGGAAGCAAGATGGAAGCTTGAATTCAGTCTTTGAACCAGCTTCTAGACACTCCCAAGGAGTCTATCAGAGCATCCTGAGATAAGTGCTGGACCATGTTTGATTTAAAAAATAAATAAATAAAACCTCGAGAGCATTCAACTGAACCATTACAGAACTACTATTTCAGATAAAAAATCCTTGAGTTGATGATTTAAGCTCAACTATCAGATATATCTGTATCTTCAGAAAACTTGATGACTAGGCATACTTATAAAACTTATCAAACTGGATTTTTAGCAACTATGCCATGTAATAGCAAGCAATGACACTAAGTTGATCCCAGAGCAGAAACTTCCACTGGACCTATTCCATGCTTCTACAGTACAGCAGAAAGGTCACAGGGATTAACATGAAAGGTCTATGTTCTGCTCCCCACTTTGCCACTACCCAGATAGCAGACTTTTCAACCTCAGTTTACACATCTATAAATGTTACAAGTGTATCAGAGAATCTCTCAAACTCCTTTAAATGTTTTATATTCAGCTCCATCAAGGGCTTCCTCAGGGTCCAAGGTAGTCTAACAAATGTGCATTTGTAGGGGCAGGGGTATCCTAGGCCATGTCTCTTCCTCTGGTGGAAAAAGCAAACAGTTGTGCAAAAGCGCATCTCCTTCCCCAGCAGATATAGTCCATATGCAGGGCTTCACAATCAAGATAATACAAACATGGGAAGACATGCATGTTGTGTGTCCCCAAAGCAGCAAGCATGTCTTACAACAGGCACGAGCTGTTTCAGCATAGTATGAGATGTGCATTCCTTAGACTAACTTCTTGAGCTCCCTGAGGGTGATACACAAATAATACTAGTTGTGTTTCTTCTGCAATCTGAAAAACAGTAAAAATATCTCTGTAGGCAAGACAACATATGGGAGGAAGGACAGCTGCAGTCTATGAAGAGCTTAGCCAAGTGGTTTAAGTGTGCCTGCTCCATGAGAAGATTTTTATTTATACCAAAGCTCTCTCTTTGAATGGTTGTTATCTTGTCCTTTTCTTTATTACAGTCTTAAAATGAAAATGTTCAACCTTCAGGCTAAATGCTGTATACAGGTATATACATAATATTATGAATATGTCAGTAGAATTGTGTATTAACACACAGAATAAAAGCATTTTGCAGAAGATATTGTAGCTCATTATTCCAGAGGAGAGTCATGAAACAGCTAGGAGAAAGTATAGTCTGCTAACTTTGGATATGATAGGAAACAACATGGTCTAGGTATAAGTTTACTCCAAATTGTCCTATAAATAATTTTATAGGGGCTTATGTAACTGTGAGTCTGGCTTATGCTGTACTCTCTACATGAATAATCATGGCCACTGGACAGTCTAATTCTGACTCACAGACACAGAATCTCTCTCCTTCCATCTACCTCTCTTGTCTAGTAAGGAATCCTTTGCTGCACCTCTGCCCACTTTGACCCTAATTCATTGCCCATCTGACAACTTCATCCCTACTTGTGAACTTACTAGAGAAAGAGCTCCTAAAAAGATGACCCCAGCTCCTACTCTCAACCAGTAGACAGCTTGGGCCTTTAGACCAACACTGACCATGACCCAGCCATGTGCTCCAACCAGGGAAGGACAGAGAACACAAGCCAAGGTAGTGACAACAAACATCACTGTCTTAGAAAAGCAATAACTCCCCTCCCCCTGCTCACCCCTGATGTGGGGATCTCTGGAATGTTCCCAGAGAAACCTCTGAAAGCCCTTTCTCTCTTGCCAGAGTAACAATGCTGTAGGACATTACCATGAGGGTGGAGTAGGTGTAGGGATAGTGATAGGCCAGGTAGCAGGCGTCCTCATTGTGTAGAAAGGTGACAGTGAAGGTGAGGGTGTAATAGCGCTTCCCAGATGCTCCATCCACGGCAGATGCATTTGGACGGTAGTGGTTTCTAAAGAAAACAGGTAAAGAGCAGCATGAGGATGGATAAAGATGAGTCTGGGATGAGGATGAAGATGGGGTGCGAAGGTTCCACGAATTCTACGTGTCATAAACCTCTGCTTATGCAATGATCAAAAACACTCCTGGCTCCAGGCAAGTGAATCTACTGTCAGCTCAGGCATCAGTTCAGCCACGCAGAAGCTTGACCCAGTGTCTCCCACTCATGATATGCATATTGTGGCTTTCCTTGCTGCATCTGCAGGTGAGCGCTACCCGGTCACTGTGCTGGGAAACAGAAGATGATGTAAACAATTCTGTTTCCTCTTGTCCTATTGCAGATATCCAACCAAACATTGGTTCCCCAGTCCTTGTCAATTTGCACAATCATGTAAGCTGCTTCCTTTCATTTTGTTTTATTTTGCTATGTCATGTCCAAAAGCTGTATTTTGTTGCACATTGCCCATCCTTTATCCATGATGCTCTTCCTGCCCCTTCTTCTGTGTTGTTCCATAAGTTTTGGAGGGAGTCATAAAGATATCCCATTCAGAGATTAACACAACCACCATTTATTCTTGGTGGTTTGTCCATTAATGAGTCTCCGCATTAACTGTCTCCGACTATAAGAAGCTTCTCTGGTGAAGGTATAATACAGCACTAAACTATGGAAATCAATCAACATGCAGCTCACACTCTTTGTGCCTGACAAATGGATTTATAACTATCACTACTAAACATTGAATTCCATCTCAAGATTCACATATGCCCTCTTTTGTTACTACTGTAATAAATCATTGTGCAAATGAAGAAATGAAAACTTGGAATAACTATTTGACTTTAAAGCAAAGAAGTACCAGATACAGGATTTGAACCCAGATTTCTCTAGCTGCAAAGACTGTTCTTTTCACTGCACAATAAGTTCTTACCAAAAGAATGTCTTTGTTATCCCAAAGGTGACTCTACTTCTTAAAGCTTGAGAATGCACATTTACCTTTGTCAAAGTTGAAGGAGCAATTTTGCTACTTCAGAGAACAGTATCAAAGTAAATTGCCCCCAGAAGTACATTCCAAGAAATGTTTTCCATACACACTGCCAGTTACATTCGCATTTTGCCTGTTGATGTTGAGACAGCTGTACAGGCTTTCCTGAGAAATGTTATCATCCAGGCTGCATGGTAATGCAAAATACACATAACACCAAGGAGGCAAGTTCACCTTTGGCATGACATTAGCTTGTTGCCTCATTGTGAACTTTTAGGATTTGGGGTGAGGGCAAAGGAAAAGACAAGGAAGAAAGAAATTAATATTTGTGTGTTCTTGTAAAATAAATAAACTGGCTATTCTTTTCTGCTTTTAGCTGCCTTCTTGCTTTCCTTACCACCACTAAGCAAGAAAAGGCAGCTGTGCCCAAGAACTATGAGCACACTATCATATTTCCTGTGCTGTTTGTGATGTTTTGATTTTTATAAAACTAGGGGCAGGTGTATGAGAGGTTGTCAGGCCTTCCGACAACAGCCCATTACTTTTCTTGCTTCGGTTTCTGTCTACATGACAAGCTTGAGCCTTTAATTCCGGGAGAAAGAAGATACCTGCCCCCCACAACAAATCAGGTCCAAGCGACTGTCTCACACAACGTTTGAATCACACTAATAGTGTCTATTTCCCATGCACTCAGAGAGACAGCTTGAAAAGAGTATCTTTCCCCGTGGTCTTATCTAGATCTTGAGATCTAACTGGGTCTGTTTTTCCAGATTCCTCCGAAGTTTTGAAGTTTCTCCAAAAGCTGAGACTATGGTTATTAGGGAGCATGCACAGAAGCAGATGGCTGCCCAGAAGGCATGTGAGGCACATGTGTTCTGTCTTTATTTGTTTTCTGATTGGACTTGCAAGGGCTCTGATGAAAAAGGCACACTTTCTCTCTATCTAGCTGAATAACAAATAGGTACTGGTCAGTTCCAACTCCTAACCGAGAGAAATGAGCCAGGGACAGTGCGATAAAGCATGAAAGAGTGTCCAATCTATAAATAATATGCAAGTTAGTAAGCAATTGCACACACACACACACACACACACACACACTCACTCATGAATATGAAAACAGGTAGAAACATGATTCAATGTCTAAAATCACAAGGTTCTTTAATTATAAACAGTGGGGAGAGAATCAGCATCTTGACTTGAATATAATAAACGTACATAAGAATCATTTGTAGCCATCTTATTTGGCAATAGCCTTACATAGGTCTGAGCATGAACTACGAAGAGAAGTAGTTGCCTGCAGCCTTACGTACTGAGGCTTTGTAGGTTGATCCCTGTACACTGAAGTCATAGCGCAAGTACATTCACCCAACACAAACCTAACCCTCCTCCACTCTGCTACAGAAAAAGAGGGGACCACGAAACCTCTGTATAAGTCCTGATGTTCTTCACCACTGGAACCAGCCCTGGACTCCAAGGAAAGACCAGTCCCATTGGAATGGGAAGAGATATAGCATGAGCTGAGACTGTGATTTAAGATTCCATGGTCCCAGTGACAGAAGGGAAGAATCCAGATAGTAGTTTTGACTACATGAAATCTTCTTACACATGTGTGCATGCAAACACACCACAGTACATGCATACACATACACACACACACACACACACACACACACACACACATCTCTTATATTGCCCCCTGTAGCCTAAGGGCATCAACTCCCTCCCTGGCACTTTCCCAAGATGGTTGTATCCTGTTAGGACCGAAGAAACTGGAAACTGAACATCATCCTATAGACAAGGAAATTTAGCTATAGGAAGTTTTGCTGCAACCTCTAGTGAGGAGTCTAAATTCTGGATGAATCAAAGAAAATGGCAGACTTTACCTCTGGATACTTTTCTGATCGTCACACTCTAGACGAGGGGACAAGGCTTCCAGACAATGTTCTTCAGGGACCTTTGATGGTGTGTCTAGTCAGTTTCTACAGCAGAATTTGGCTGCCATGATTCAATTTGTTGATGGTAGAAAAAAATCGACCAATTGGTTAGTTCTGATTTCTCAGTTACAGTGTGAACATACTGAAGGATGTCTTCAAGGAAGTAATGCTCAACCTTCCCACATCAGCTGCTTCCAATGCTGCCAGGGCATAGAAAGCCTTTGCCACCGTCTTCATTTCCCCTGTTCCCTCTCTCAGCTCAACTATTTCCCCTTCCAGGAATCCTTCTACAACATCCCACATCATCTTTAGACACCTGGAGCTCTTTCACTGCTAACATCCACCGAAAGGACCAGGTTTGTTCCTTTGTGTGTTGTTATGCTTGGCATTTGGGTGTCATGCCTGAGCACGGAAACTGTTCATTTGAAGTTTACAGAATAAATGGAGCTAAGATCTCCTGAGTAATAATTAAGATGTTTTGCAACCATCTTAATGTTACCCTCTCAGGTAGCATTACCTTTCAGGTAAAATTACCCTTTCTGGATAAATGCTTTTTATACATTCTATAGACAAGGAAATTTAGCTATAGGAAGTTGGGGCTCGGTGTTGCAAAGTATCTTGAGCAATTCTGCATAAGCAGGACTTGGTGTGGACTTGCTCCGAAACTGAGATTCTTTTTGTCATAATTTCCCTCTTAGAAATGAACATAGGTACAGGAGAAATTTTTTTTCAGTCAGCAAGTAAGAATCTGAAGTTTTGATCTGTCTACACCAGGACTGCTACAAATTTAGAGTCTAAAACAAAGAAGGAATATAAAAGAATCCAACAAGAGCTAGCTCTTAACTAGTTAAGGTGAGCTGTACACTTTGACTCTATCATCAGCGCCTGACTCCTTTAAGATGGTTCCAGTAATCACCACTAACAACTATTTACATGACTTGAATAGCTATCTTTGACTTACTATGTTTTTTTATTGTGTTATTATTTTATTATTAAAGTGGCCCTTTAATTTTCAGAGCTGCTCTATGGAGGTAGATGCCATTTTTTTTACCTTATTTTATAGACAAAGAAGCTAAGATTGATTAAAGTTGGGGTAATTTGTCCAAGGTCACTGTGGTGAAGAAATGGTGGAAATGTACTCCCAAGACCAATTTTCACTTCTCAGCATCTCTTCTGGGTGAGAAAAAAAAATCAAGTCCGACTATCAGCACACTTTCAAATCAGCTGGATGCTAGACAGGTCATCTTAGGACAAAGATGACCAGGGCTACACAGACCCAGCTGCTCCACAGTTAAAAGCTTCCCCTTCCTTGACCCATTCATCCTCAGAAGGATTCGCACTTTGGTACCCATAAAGCCTTCAATGAGGTGGGAAAGCAAAGCACACCAGGCGGTTACAAATCACATCCATCTCCACTTGGCGCTCAAAAACAGTCTAGGAAGTTGTGTGTCATTTCAGCTCTTCTGTGAGTATGTGAAATTAGCAAACACCAAAGCCACACTTGAATTGGGCAATCTCACGATGATGACAGTGGCTCTTTAACAAGGGTGCCTCATTTAACTTAATGGGCTGTAGTAAGGCAGGGCAGTCAGAGTCGCCTGGCTCCCCTGTGACTGTAGCACCCCTAATATTCTACATAGCACCGAATCTCTCTCCTGAGATCCCTCGGAAGGATAGATGATGGCAGCGCTCTTGTATGGCATTCATCTTCATGAATGAGCTGTTCCATCTCCTCTCATGAGCGAAGATAAATGTCAGAAGAGATCAGCCGCAGTGTATTACATGGCCACTCAGCGCCGGCAGTTTCCCTCCCTCTGCCCTTCAGCATGGAGATTGCTTTAGACCAGAGCTGGGAGAGGACTGGGGAAGGTGTGAAAGCCACAAGTCAGGCGGGGAAAGCCAGCCACGGGGAAGTAAATAAAACAAACCAACGTGTCCTTGCTTACTTTATGAGCGACACAGGAAAATGAGTCCACCCATTCTGTTCTTCCTTTTCGAGTCATCTTCCACCCCGCCAAGTAGAGTGGTCTTGGATACGGAAGCAGAATAGGAGGGGAAATGATTGAGTTGTGCAATACAGAGGCAATATTGGAATTTCTCCTAGAATGTATTATTTAGCTAGGTAATAAAAAAGAAATTAAAATTCCTAATGTTGAATGTGGGGATTGACCTGACTAGTCTCTGTAGTCCCTGTCAACCCATATACAACGAGTAATTACAACATTACCTTGATATGGGGGCAGTGAACTCAAGCCCTCTCCCCTGCTTTATTCAGGGAGAGATTACAGAAAGCACACTAACTTCTACACCAGCTGTTTTCTGGCATGGAGCGCATCTGTCTTTTGCTTTTAGCTTCTGGCAAAGTATTTCAGCATCCTGAAGCACATTTGTTAATGAGTCTGTAGATCAGCTTCGCTAAACTACCCCTCTCAGGGCAGGCACTTGCCTTTGTAATGTTTAGAAATCACAGGTTGATGACGTCATGACAGTGCAAACGCATATAACAGGAAAAGAGCCAACTGCATACGGACGGATGAGCCTCAGACCTTTGGTCCTAGCTTTCTCAAGAGCGCTATGCAGAATCTGGTTAGATGTGGAAAACTACCACGTTTGTTCAAATTATTCAAAAGTGTGGTTTTCACACACACACACACACACACACACACACACACACACACGAGTTTTGTTTATTTGTTTGTTTCCCAGACAGGGCCTCACTATATAATCTAGGCAGGCCTAGAATTGATGAGACTCCCTCCTGTATTAACCTCTAAAGCTCTGGGAGTTCAGGCGTGGGCTACCAGTCAACCATAACTATAGTCTCAATAGTGAACTCCATTGCAACTTGTATAGTGGTAGTGAGCTACCAATAGAATAAAGATGGAGCAAATCTTTGTTTTATCGGGTTTTTTCCTCATAATTTTAGCATTTCTATGTTTCTCAATGTATGGAACAGTACAGTTAGGTGAAATCTTTAATTTTAAAGTAATTTATGAATGAATATTTGCTAACTAGTACATGTATAACTATGCCACACTGCTAGTACTGTGCTATCAAAATAATTTGGAAGCTACTTGTAATTGATAACCAGTAATGGCATAAGTCAGCCAATATACCTTTGAAACAGCCCATTGTTCCTGATGAAATGGAAGCCTTGTTCCTTCCAAGTCTTTGTTGCCTTCATGCTTGCCTTTAGCCACCCAGATACCACACTCATATTTCTTCTTACATTGAGCATCCTAACACCCCTGAAAACAAGACACTCACTGGGATTTAAAGCCAAAATGACAGCAGTGCATCTGAATTCATACCGACATAGAGAAGACTAGGAAACAAAAAGGTCAGGCTTCCCCCCCACACACCCGTCCACTAACATTCCAGAGAGAATAAATGCAAGAATGAAACAAAGAAAGGCTCTACAGCAGATCGATTCACAGATTGTGATGGGAGGCTGGGTAGAAGACGTGGTACAGTAAACATATTTCATAATAGACAGAGGTGTTGCAATCTGTGGGTGAAGAGCGATTACGCGTATCTGGCCTGTTGCTGCGCCGTACTGTTGGAAGCGTACTGTGGTGAACGATTGTAAAACAAACTGCATCACAATGCAGCAGCCTTATCCATTCATCTCTGTTACATCCACGAACGGAATATGAAAAATGAACTACATTATACATGCATGGTTTTCATCTTACCCCTCTGTTACTCCTTAATCACCTAACAATTGTCTTGTTAATGAATCTAAAAGCTATTAACAGTGGCTTCCCTTAGGCCAGGGCTGTGCTTTCAGATAGGTGTCTTCATCTTTCTCCTCCAAGGAGACACCTGCTCTCCTTGAACTTTATTCTTGCTCCCCAGTTCCAAGAGGAGCCCCCCACTGGGGAGCTCTAGTCCATTGATTTAAAAATGCAAAACCTTGTGTTTGAGCAATCCTCATATACCAGACCCTAGCAAGTTTTATATTAAGTCTTTTACATCTATTGACACTAACTGTTTTCAAAGGAAGTTAAAAGATATTTCTGACACAATAAAAATTAGATTCCATATTTGTTCCCTGCAATTTTGAACTCTACAACCCTGGGGTGATTTTTAACCTAAATCTCCCTGTGCTGTAGAAGGAGTCCTAGGGGGTCCTAAGATAAGTGGGCCAGGAAGTAATTGCCATTTAGGGGAATGGAAAGCCAACAAAGCTGCAATATTTTGCTATGCTTCCAAAGAACATATGAAAATGCTGCTTGGATCCATATCTTAATACATCGAAAACCGAGGCTGCCAACTCCTTTCCTGCGGATTATTCATCAACTCAGCTCTGTGTGTTCTGTGCCACTGTTATCTCTAGAGTGAATTCTGCTTTTATCCAAACAGAACAACAAGCCTGCTGACCTTTCCTGTCAATACCATCCCCAGAGCCCTGAAGCAGAGAGACATTAGGTGTGTATACACCTTCCTCCTCCTAGATGTTGATAATCATCCCAAACTCTAGATTATCTGCTGGCAGAACATAAGGGACCAGTTGTAACATTAGAAGATGAGTCTTACTTTGGTCAAGAAGGCAGTAGGCTATTGATTTTTATGAGATCTGGCAATGAGTTAGAAAGGCATTGTGTAAAAGCTGCCTGTCCTAACATTGCTTAGCCTTTGTTTATGTATTTGAATTTATGTGCATGTAAGAAAAAATGCACAGGTAAATAACAAATCCATTTATTTCATTAAGAAGGTGGATAATTTAGGTTTTCATCACAAAGTTGCTGAGTAAATTGATGAAACTGTTGCCGCTCGTTGGAGACTAAACATGGATAATGTAACCCTTTCCTCCTTTGTTTTGCACACAAAGCTATCTTGCTACGGAGGAAGGCACATATATACACTTGTCATGTGATCATATCTCTGCACCCTTGAAAAGAAAAGCACACATGCATAGGGACAGGGCACAGCCTCTCAGACCTCCTGTTCATTGAGTCCAGTGAAAATAGGTGAAGAACTAAGGCTTTAAGTACTAACTACAGCTTCAGTATGGACACCTTCTAAGACCTGGCAATAAAATTCAAAAGTTTAAACAATCATGTGTGAAGAGAAACTAATCATTTTCCAGTAATTCCAAAATTACCGAATGGGGGTTTAATAGGTACCATTTAATCTAAAATGTCTCAAGGCAAGGTATTGACAAGTATGGCAGACAAATGGGTTGTGGATGTTTATAAGATCAACAGGAAAAAAGAAGGCAAAAAGAGAAAAATTTGAGAGCAAATGTCTGTGCGGATCAAATGAAGCCAACTGACGTACTTGTAGTAACAAATTTCAGAGCCTGTCCGTATCCAGGCAGGTCGGCCGAGTAGAGCCTCTTTCACAGAGTACAGGGTCGGCTGCATCCCTATGAAATAAAAGCAAGACTTTACACCACAAGGAAAGAAAAGAAGCCAAATGATCGTGACCCCCAAAGATACCTCATTCTCGATCCCTCAAGGCTGTGCTGTGAACATTCATTATATATGGTCAAAGGAACCTTGCAAATGTAATTCAATTTAGATATGGAGCCAACGTGATTATCCCTGTGAGTTCTGAATGTAACCACAGATGTCCTTATCAGGAGGAGGCAAAGGGAGGTTTGACTAAAGAAGGGAAGCAATGTGACCGGAGACATTATAAGTGTGCTACTGGCTTCATAGAAGAAGGTACCAAAGCCAAGGTGTGCAAAGAAAACAGCTCTGCAATTAGAAAAACTACATGAATTTTCCCTTAAAATTCCCAGAGAGAGCAGAGTCCTGCATACACTTAAAACCCCATTTTTCAGGAAATGAATGCAAGAGTCAAGGCTCATATTTTCTTTGTTTGGAAATGAGTATCTGTTCTAGGCAGTATGGAATAAAGGCAGGGCCAGAAGTCATATGAAATAAAGATGGTGCCCATAGTTATTCTTCATTCAAAGCCACCCAAATACTCCAGTAAGTGAGCTTTCCCAAGTAGATCATGGGTGTTTAACCTTTCCAGCGTGTTCTGAGTATGTAAAGCAGTGCCCAGGTAGGTTTTGAAGCTCTCCTGTCTTGCAGCAATCAGGCCAATATGTTTAGTCTTGTGATATTTAAAAGATGAAAAGGAGAAATAAGCAAGAGCGCCTTCCAGACTCCAAAGGTAAAAACCTGCACCTCAGAATGCAGTGCAAAATTGTGTGCACCACTCACATTCTGTGGGAAGTGAGAAACCCTCACCGTCCTTCCATATTTGCACTGTGCCCTCCATTAGCTCCTGTCCCACCGGCAGGTGAAGGTCACCAGTCCAGCCCCAAGTCTTCTGGGACTCAAAAAGGGCTCCTGACAATAATTCAAACAATCAAGAAGTGTCACCATCCACGATATATACAGACACAAACCCCCTCCGGGCCCCAGTAGCTCGTACCATAGTTGAACTGGCTGTTGGGTTTCTCACAGTTGATGACGTTGAAGCGGTAAGGGATGGCAGCCTTCATGCCGCTCACCTTGAAGTAGAACCACTGTTGGTGCTGGGAGCTGTTTATGTCAGCGTTGACCAACAAGTCGTACTCAAACCTGTAGAGTCGGAAGCGAGATCAGACGGTGGAGCTGTTCTTCGCCAATAAAAAAAAAAGTGATATTTTCGTCCCCAGATAAATGATATTTGTCTTAGTTAGGACTGCTATCGCTGTAACAAAACACCGTGAACAAAGCAAGTTGAGGAGGAAGGGGTTTATTTGGCTTACACGGTCATTAGTGACGGTAGTCAGCACAGGACCTGAAATGGCAAGACCCTGGAGGCAGGAGCTGATGAAGAGGTCATGGAGGAGCAGTGCTTGCTCAGCCTGCTTTCTTATACAACCCAGCACTACCCATCCAGGAATAGCACCACCCACAATGAGCTGGGCCCTCCCCCGTGAATCACTAATTAAGAAAATGGCCCACAGTGAAGAATTTATGGGGGAATTCTCTCAACCAAGGTTTCTTCCTTTCAGATAACTCCAGTTTGTCATAAGTTGATACAAAACCAGCCAGCACAACATTATTATGTGGTAATTACGGAAGGGTAGAGCTTGGTACAAGACATGAAAGTAGAGGAGAGCTAATTGATGGAGTCCCACCCACCTCTGCCCCTGTGGCTGTCAGGACCACACCAATGAGCTCACTGTGCACTGACTGAAGCATACTCCACTGGGTGGATAAATCAGGCCTACAAGCAATTCTATGCCCCTTGTTTTCTACTGTTCTCATAATGCTGGCTCAGAAAAGCGGTCATTAAAAATCCTTACTGAAATGTTCATTTTCGTACAATTTACTAGGTCGCTCTAACTATAACTGATTTCTTGAGAATTCTGCTCTCTGGTCAAAGGCAGATCTAGAGAGAAAGAAATTGAGCTACACCAGCAACTTGGGCAGGTCCTGGACTGAAATGATCCAGGTAGGAGACTCTTAGGTAAGTAAGTATTACCTCCTGGGTCCTTTGCATTTGACTTTAGAAATAAGAAATGAGGTAAACGTTGTGTGATTGGTTCCCTTTCTTTAGAAACCTATGCTTACATCTGGGTATGTATAGCTCAACGCCCTGGCCCCCATTGTAAGAAAAGCAAAACCAAACAGAAGCCATGGGACAAAGCAGAAGCTGAGCTGATAGTAGGAGAAGTCATGGTTGTCTTTGTCTTTACCCCAAGTAACTCAACTCGTCTCAGTCTTACGTGTCAGGCTTTGTTGGAGTTGTTCGTGTACAAAAGGAAAAACAAAAAACAAAAGGATTGTATCGTATATAACTCTCTCCCCCCCAAAAAAAATTAACTTCAAAAATGATATGTTAAATCTGAGCTACACTAAGCTCTAAGTTCGAGTCATGGTGAGCATATGTCCCTGCATAACAGCATGACGGCTGAGGGCTTAGTATGTGCCATGCACTATTCCATGAGTTTTATGCAGACTAATTAATTTTAACAAAGCAGGTGTTACTGCTAACCTCATTTTTCAGGTGAGAAAATAAAAGCGTGGAGTGGCTTAGGCAATTCAATCCTAGGCCAGCTAGAAAGAGGTAGAGGAAGCCATGGTTATTTGATTGCAGCCTGTGAGGCTACTATAACATTAACTCTCATAGACTGCATGATTCATCAGAAGTTCACCTGTAAAAGAAGGCTTATATAACTAACAAATCTAGTTCATTCTATGGCAGAATTGTCTTACATCAAAGAGGCTTGTAAAAGGATTATTTCACTACAACTGGAAAGAGATCATCTCCTTCATGTTAGCTTTTTACCCCCATCCCTAGTCTGTCCTAGCTGTGGGGTCATTTTCTCTTCATAAAATCTCATTGGTAGCTTTTGCCAGAGATGTATAGCAGGGTCCCTGGAATGAAGGATGTAATCCAAGATTGTTGCCTCCTAAAAACAGCCCTGTGGAATTAATAGTTTTCGAGAGAAGAAGAAATTGAGAGTGCCATGTACCCTTCCGTGTCAGCAGTCCAGCCTTGGAAAATTGGAAGCATAAATATATACTGAGAGAGTCTCAGTCATTGAAATATGGAAGTGCTATTTAGAACATAAGATATATGTATGTGTATGGTAAACAGTTCACCTTGCTAAGTTATCAGCCAATGAGTTCCTTCATTGTCTTTTGACATACATTTGAAAAAAGGGAGAGGAAAACTATTACTGATAGGTAGCATTTGCCAATTTTCTTGGTAAAGATACTATCACAATACTAATATGAGGTCACTGAAAGGATAAGGGCAAGAAATGGCCAAGCCCTGCTCTCCTGTGCTGACAGAAACCATACCTGTAGCTGTTCTTACTTACTCTCGCACTTGGATGGCTTTGCGAAGATTTCCTGATTCAAACTTGGAGTGGAATCTTAAGCAGTCAGAAAGAGAGCCTTGTGACGTCCTATAAGAAAAGAGAGAATATGTGAACATATCATGTTTCTATGCTTAGACACAGTTCTACATTTCTTAAAGATAAGATTCTTTTATAATGTTTGAAACAGAATTGTCAGCATGCTGGTTTTAGAAACAGCAGACTGCCAACATGGAACACATGTATTAACTCCCATTAATAGAATTCTACATATTTCCCATTCCATGGATGTCCAGGACCACCTACCAAGGCTCATCTAAACTGAAGACGACTCTATTTACAACATCCATGGGCTGAAGGAGCCTCCGGATATCCTCAAGTATCTTGATCCTTGAAAAGAAGATTGGAAACAATGTAAATGTTGGTGCCCACTCTTTACCTCAGTCTCAAAAGTCATTAAAAAAATAACACAGTAAAAATCTGCTTAACAATGCCTCAGCCTTAGGATCGAGGGATACAGACAGCACAGTCCTTCTTCCCCTCTTTAGGAAAGCACTAAGATACATGAGCAGTAGAACGCAAGGGAAAGTAATAGATTTTATTTAAGGGACTCACAGCTTGAAGAAAGTCATCTAGAGAATCTGGGCTAGGGAACTGAAGTTCTTCTGGCTGTATGAATAAAAAATTCCTCTGCTCTGAGGGAGCTTTGAGGGAGAAATTAAGACTATTGACTATCTGCATCCTTGAAGCTTGCGTGGCTCCATCCAGCAAAGCTTCCACTTTGTATTTATTCCACATTTGAATTCCTTGAACTCTGTTCTCTAAGTGAGGTCAGACTTCTGTCTGAGTGAAAAAAAAAAGTATCTGCGAGGTTTATTTATTTTTTTTTTGGAGAAATAATCCAGAGTTTTACATACACATACATATACATTTATATATGCTCACACACATACATATGCA